>JAJONR010032033.1:0-87555 GCA_029582245.1 Solanum etuberosum
TATCTGAACGTCTATGAGGTTTAGACCTTCTATCAGAAGTCGATGGTCCTGGTACTCCGAATTGAGCACAAAAATCTCCTAATTGGGAGCTTTCTCTTAGCTTATCCATTTTAAGCTGTCGGGATAATTTAAGTTCATTGCATAAATTTAATCCCTCTTGGGTACAAACCCCTATTAACTTTCCATAAGTAAAATCACTATAAGGGATTTCTCCATAAGGACCCCTAAGGGTTTTCCTAATCCTTTATGCAAATAAAGGAGGGAGGCCATCTATAAATTTGGCTTTCCAATGATCTACTCTGTTTTTGGGTAGTTCCATAACCCGAATCATGAAAGTATCTTTATACCATCTGAATTCTCCTAGAGTCCTACATCGAAGGCTATTGAGGAGAGTACGAATGGTTTCATGGTTCCCTGTAAATCTTCCATTAAAATGTTCTAGAATAGTGACTATCAGGGTGTAGACACCATCTTCCCTATTTTTTACGAGGGCCATACCAAGGTTATCAATTTCTTCATTATCTGCAATAGCGTTAATAACTGCTGCCTTCTGTTCGATGGTCGTAAAATTATCCCACCATCCACGAAGTTGGCCAGTAAAACCTGCAATTATCATTTTGCAAATATTCCTATCTGAATTTTTTTGAATTCTACAGATGGTTGCATACATCAGCATTCTGTGAACAAGAATGGTTAGTTGTCTGTCAGTCAGACCATCTAAATTCCATTCATATATTTCGGAACCATTGTAAGACGTATTAGTCTGATTCCAATCGCGTTCCTCTATTAACACATCTTGAGGAGTGGGACGAGGATAATAGAACGTCTCCATTCGAGGCTTATCAGCATATTTGAACTTTCTTGGTTTACCCAATTTATAAATCTCTGAGATATCAGGAACCTCAACATTATAATCTATCTCATTTTTTGAAATATTAATAGGTCTAGCACCCAAGCCTGAGAGCTTCTTATCAAGAAGTTCTTCTAAGTCATCTAAAGGAGATTTAATTTTGAAATCAGAAATATCTGGAGGTCTTTGAATATAAGTAGGAGCGGTCAGATCTCCTTTTCCAGAGGTAGAAGCAACATCAATATTATTCTTGCTCATCTGCATTATCAAAGTGGTTAATTCATCAAGTTTTTTATCAAGAGTACAAATATGTTCGCCCAAAACTTTAACATATAAGCTTTGATAATTATTTTGTGAAATCAAATTATTAATTTCAGCAATACTAACTTTAGCAACATCATTATCAATAAGCTGTTGAAAAGCAGAGAAAGTAATACCAGTATTATTAGGAAGAATAAAGGGAGACTGGGGAGGATAAATCGCTTTAATGATTTTTCCATTTGCTCCTGTATAACTTCTTTCTAGAACCTTAATATACAAAGGTAAATAGGTGGTTATAAACCAAGGGACAAAATACATAATTTGATTATGTAAAGCACAATTTTCATAAAATTCTTGCGAAATATTATTAGAATCTATTTGATTATAAGTATCAAAAAATCATTTTTTAAACTGGTTCCATTTGGGGTTTTTAAATTCTTTTAAAATATATTATCTTGCCAGGGATCCTGGACTATCTCTGTCATCAGAAACATTATCAATATTATCAATATCCTGAACAATATTATGAGGATTAATTTTAACCCTGCTGATAGAAGATTCTAAAGTGTGCAAAGAAGCTGCACGATTTCTCGCCGGACCATAAGATGGTTCAATAGGCGAAATATGATTACGAATCGAAGGTAATAACCTGTGATCAGAAAAAGAGTGTCTATTATAAGCAACAGACTTATCATTGAACTGGATCTGAATCCTTCCATCTGGATTCTGAATAACATGCGAGAAATTATCATTTGTCAAATTACTTGCGATCTGACTTGGAGGTATAACTGATTCTAATGTCCAAGTTTCTGGAAAGTGATAGAGCTATAGAACCATCATGTTCTACTTGCAAAGGTGATATTTGTAAATGCGAAAATGATGAGTTTTATAAATTACAATCGCAATTTGAAGATTTAAATCTAAAAACTATTACGTCTGATAACGTGATAGAACTTTTGAAAGAAGTTTCTGATGAGAAACTCAGAGAAAGGATTTTAAATCTCGCTACCGGTTCAAAACCTTCTGAAGAAACTGTTAAAGAAAAAACAGTTAGATTTCAAAATGAGTTTGATTATACAACTCCTTATTCGTTAATAGAGGTTAATAAACGACTTTATAAAAATTCTCCTACTAGAGATACTTCTCTAGATGATTTAAAGGTCGAAACTGAGAATTTGAAAAATGAGATTAAATCTCTTAAACAAAATCAAATGATTTGTGATCATAGAATCACCCAATTAGAGGATAATATTCCTTCGGTCAAAAGAAAAGAAATTTTTAAAGAAGACCAAGACCCTGAAGAGGCTACTAAAGAAAAATCTGATTCTCTTCTAGGTATGATGCAGATTGTCACCGCTCATAAGTGGTTTGTCAATTGCACTATATTAATTGATAAGATGCAAAGGGTTTTACTGCTACTTATAAAGATAAAGAGATATCTTATTCTTTCATTACTGAACCGATTACTCGTGATATTAATGCTTTAATTAAAATGAAGCAAAATCATATAAACTCTTTGCAATATGAAATATTTAGCATGAATATATTTGAAACAATGAAGTCTGCTAAAATACAGGAAAAAATTAAATTAATTTTCGAACAGATTGCTATTGATATTTGTGCTGATCATCCTAGTGCGTTCTGGGATAGAAAAAAACATATTGTTACTCTCCCATATGAAGATAATTTCTCTGAGAAAGATATTCCTACAAAGTCTCGACCTTGCCAGATGAACGTGGAATTAGTAGAATTTTGTAAGCAAGAAATTGATCAGTTATTACAAAAGGGTTTGATAAAACCTTCCAAGTCATCTTGGTCCTGCACAACTTTTTATGTTAATAACTCTGCAGAAAAAGAACGAGGAGTTCCCAGGTTAGTTATAAACTACAAACCTTTGAACAAATATTTAAAATGGATTATGTATCCTATTCCGAATAAAAGAGATCTTTTATCCAGATTATATGACGCCAATATATTTTCAAAATTTGATGTAAAATCAGGTTATTGGCAGATTCAAGTTTTTAAAGAGCATACTTATAAAACTGCTTTTAATGTCCCATTTGGACAATACGAATGGAACGTTATGCCTTTTGGTTTAAAAAACGCTCCTTCTGAATTTCAGAAAATCATGAATGATATTTTCAATCCTTATCTAGAATTCATCATTCCTATCTGAATTTTTTTGAATTCTACAGATGGTTGCATACATCAGCATTCTGTGAACAAGAATGGATAGGTGCCTTCAAGTATTATTTTTTTTATTTTTTTTATTTTTTTTATTTTTATTATTATTATTATTATTATTATTTTTTATATTTTTTTTTTTTATTATTATTATTATTATTATTATTATTATTTTCTTTTTTTTCTTGTTCTCCCAGGATAAACATTTCCTAATCTAAAAAATTTAAAAATAAAATAAAAAATAAAATGTTATGGTGACTGTATTTGATGATTCAGTTTAGAAAAATCTTCCTACACAAGGGGATTTAGATTAGCAGGACCCTCATCATAATGTGACTAGCAGGACCCTCCTGGACAATGGGATTAGCAGGACCCTCCTACATAATGAGATTTAGATTAGCAGGACACTCCTGGACAATGAGATTAGCAGGACCCTCCTACATAATGAGATTTAGATTAGCAGGACCCTCCTCATAATGGGATTAGCAGGACCCTCCTAGACAATGGGATTAGCAGGACCCTCCTACATAATGAGATTTAGATTAGCAGGACCCTCATAAATAATGAGATTCATATTAGCAGGACCCTCCACATAATGGGACTAGCAGGACTCTCCTTGACAATGGGATTAGCAGGACCCTCATAGATAATGAGATTTAGATTAACAGGACCCTCCTCATAATGAGATTGGAAGGACCCTCCTACATAATGTGATTTAGTTTAGCAGGACCCTCATACATAATGAGATTAGTTTAGCAAGGATCCTCCTACATAATGGGATTAGCAGGACACTCCTCATAATGAGACTAGCAGGATCCTCTTGGACAATGGGATTAGAAGGACCCTCCTACATAATGATATTTAGATTAGCAGGACTCTCTTCATAATGGGATTAGCAGGACCCTCCTGGTCAATGGGATTAGCAGGACCCTCCTACATCATGAGATTTAGTTTAGCAGGACCCTCATACATAATGAGATTTAGATTAGCAGGACCTTCCTCATAATGGGATTAACAGGACCCTCCTCATAATGGGACTAGCAGGACCCTCCTGGACAATGAGATTAGAAGGACCCTCCTACATAATGAGATTTAGATTAGCAGGACCCTGCTACATAATGGGATTAGCAGGACCCTCCTGGTCAATGGGACCCTCCTACATAATAGGATTTAGTTTAGCAAGACCCTTCTACATAATGAAATTTAGATTAGCAGGACCTTCCTACATAATGGGACTAGCAGGACCCTCCTGGACAATGGGATTAGCAGGACCCTCCTACATAATGGAATTTGGTTACTTTCTCCTAGGATAAACACTTCCTACTCTGAGACCGTTAATTTTTATTTTTCTCCTAGGATAAGCACTTCCTAGTCTGAGTTAATTTTTTTATTTTTTTTATTTTTAAAATTCACATTTGCTAATAACTCACAAAAATTTTCCAGTGAAAACTGGGGCAAATTTTTTGATTATTTCTTTTGTTTATGATGGTTTTCAGGTTTCTTCAAGCCAAAAATGGATTTGAAATTCAAGAATAAAGTTTCAACTCTTTTCAGAATGATCAATCCTCATAATAGCTAGAATCAACTTCTTAATTGCATGTAGCAACCTGACCTCCGGACACCTGCTTCTATTCAGCTACTGATCAACAAAACAAACAGGCATTCAAGAACATTTTCAAATTGTCATTTTGAAGAGTGTCAAAAACTCACTCTAAGTGGCAAGTTAAGCATCAAATTCCATTCAAGATCAAGATACTCACCAAAATCAAGGTGATATCTCAAATTCAAGACCCAAGTGAAGACTCAAGAGAAGCTCCCTAGATAGGAGCTTGTACTTTTATTTTCCTTTTGACTATTAGCTTTCATTTTTTTATGTAAGGATAAGATCAACCGTGACCTGAAGCCTCGATGGAACCTCACTTGACCTCTAACTCATCATTTCATCTTCTTGAACTACACGTGACCTGATTTCCTTATAACCCGGGATATGTAGGATGTCCAAAACAAGGACTCAATCGCATATTTTCTCTTTCAAATAAAAGTCCGGTCAAAACTTGTCACTTTGTCTACTTCTTTGTCTGGAAACATGAAGAGTTTTCAGACAAAGAGGGGTAAACTGTAGACACGTAATTTTTGACCGAGTATAAGGTTTTACACTATTTTTAATTCCTTAAATATTTCTTATGTCTAAGTTAAATATTTTGGTAAGTTTATTTTTAAAAGATTTGAAAATAACAAAAAAATATGTTTATTTTTTATTTTTAGTTTAATAAATAAACTAGTATTTATTATTTATAATTTATTATTAGCTACTCAATTTTTGTTAGTTTAAAATTAATTGAATAATATTATATTATATGATAATTTTTTTTTTACCCCACTACCCATTTATCACCCCATTACTCTCTTAATTCACCCCACCACCCCACCTTAACCCCACTTCCCTCCCCATTTTCTAGAACACAAACAATCAGCAATACCAAAAACAACCAAAACACACACACACGAGAAGTTTGACAAAAAAAAAAAACATATATATACTACCTATTCCTAATCACACAGAAGGGGAGCA
Source organism: Solanum etuberosum (assembly GCA_029582245.1). NCBI lineage: Eukaryota > Viridiplantae > Streptophyta > Magnoliopsida > Solanales > Solanaceae > Solanum > Solanum etuberosum. Next base: position 5,868 of record JAJONR010032033.1, read on the forward strand.
TTCTGGAAAAAAAAAAGAGAAAGAAAGGCAGCAAACAGGAAAAAAAGAAAATACTCATATTTTATTGTATTCTTTTTTCAAACAATATTCATATATTCACATATTTTCTTCCTTTCTCATTACTACTTTCATACCAATACAATACATATACCACCACATGCAACCTGCAAAAAATTTATGGGTGTTCTAATCGAGCTTCAGTCAAAATTTTGCGGTATTCAACTTACCTTATCTCATTAATTTATATGGAATTCGATATAATTATATAATTAATTTTCTTAGTGTTTTGTCTTATTCATAATTTGATTGAAATGAATATTGACATCTCGAGTTTATTTTGAGAGTTAAATTAAACTGCTCACATTATTAGACATCTTGAGTTATATTTATGTTACTTCTTGGTGCAAATCCCTAAAAGATGAATAAAATCCTATTATTAGGTAAGAATTTTATTTTTTGTTGTTATCCAATTATGTTGTGCCTAAGCCATTATTTTTATAATATTGTTATAGTGTAATGTTGATGTTAATTGCCTATTTTAATTTATATATTTTTGGATATATGAGCCATTGTCTAATAAAAAAAATAAATGAGTTATGTTGTTGAACTTGAATTTACCCCATTTTGAGTTAGTTGAATCCTTTGATATACGGACTAATTTAATTAAAAAATATCATAGATCAATACAATAATGAAACACAAAGATTAGTTGTCTTGAATTCACAAAATAAGAGCAAGCATTTTAAATAGTAGATGAGCTTTAGGCACGTTAAAAATATTTGTCTCAATTAAGAATGTGGTTACATATTTTTTTTGAGACATTAAAAGAAATTTAAGGATGCATTGACGCACCTTGAATAATTTTTAATAATTAAATTTCATTAAATTTAACTTAAAATTGTGCACAGAGAAAATTAGGTGATGCACTTGAGAGAAGAAAACAGTTATGCTCTTAAGCTATTTATATGTCAAAAATCGAGAATGCAGTTATGCATCCGATTTGAGATTAATAAAAGTTCAATAATAAAAAATGTGAATAAATCATGGCATGTTATAATATACCCAAAAAAAATATTAAAGATAAGTCAAGTATAAGTCAATAAAAGCGATCGTGCTAGAACCACGGGACTCGAGGGATGCCTAATACCTTCCCCTCAGTCAACAGAATTTCTTACCCAAATTTCTAGCTCGCTTACCAAATAATAAAGAGTCATTTTCTTTTGATTAGGGATTAAAAAGAAAATGTGACTTGGAACACCATAACTCAATTCCAAGTGGCGACTCTGAAAAGGTAAAATAATCCCTATTCAATACCGTCACTTAAATTAAAAAACCCCTTTTTCGAAATCTGTAGTACAAAATTAGGGGTGTGACAATCATCTAACCACCAAAAAAACTATTTTGGATCCACTTTAGAATTGATTCAGTTTGTCAAACTTTACAGTACAATTGAAGTAGCTTTCTGTACAATTGTATGTTGCCGTGTTCGTCCCACTTAACTGCCGTTTCTAAAATAGGATAATAATTTGGAAAGTTGTCTCCTCAGTGTGAAAACCAACAAATACTCAAATTTGTGCAATCTTGACGATAACTTGTTACTTTTAGGGCCGGGTTGAATTGATTTATAAAAAGTAGCTTATAAGTTAAAAGTTAAAAGTCATAAGTAAGAATATTTGACTTTTGATTTTCGGCTTATTTAAAAACTTTTTTGCCCTAAAAGTGGATACTTAAAAGAACTTTTTAACATTTTCAAAACTAAAAAAAAATGCTTAAAAGCCAAAAACATCTAAAAATAAGTTGATTCAAAAGACCATTAAGTTGTTTTGTCATGAAGATCAGTGTTACTAATTGGGGAAACTTGCACAAATAAATTTTTCAATACCACTGTTGATGTAACGGTCCATCCTGCTGTTATGGGTGGGCTAATCGTAAAAGAAATTGGGTGAGAAAATTTTCGGGTTGAGGAGTTGAAAATTTTAGACTAGGCTAGGCTCAAATGAATTTGAGCGAGGTGAAGTTAAGGGCAATCCGGAAAATAATTGAGTAAAATGTCTAAGTTGAGCTGATTTTTTTTCTTTTAGCTAAGACGTTAAGAAGTCCTACATTGAATTTGGGTGAGCAAAACTATCAATATTGAACTTGAATGTGTTGGAAAATGGGCAAAGCTAGGAGGATTCTCGAGTGTTTGTCTCGTGTCGATCGTTATAGTGGGTGACACACTGCTACTGCGACTATCGCTACCACGGTAGTCAAAGGCGGTCAATCCCCCTATAGCAGGTGGCCTCCGCTACGACAGCAACGCTAAAGCGGTATTGGATCGATATAGCGGAATAAATTGCTATTAAAACAGAAACTGCCCAAAAATGTTCATTCTTACTCAAGAACATTTTGGGTAAGGACAAAGATGATTTGAGTGAATTTCCATCATATTTCAACCAAGATTCTTTGTAAAAATTAAGTAATTTATTTTCTAATTTAGTACTTCGATTTCTATTCCTCAAAATTGATAGTTGTGGGCCTTAGGGAGGGTTTGACTTGACCTAAGATGGAAAAATCTAGTGTAACAAGGATTAATTGTTGTATGTAGAATCTTGAGTTTTGTTTATAAATTGTTTATTCATTATTATATAAGCATAGCTCATTAGTGTAACCATAAAATTGATAGCTCTAGGTGAACTATTGTCTATTGATGGGAAACACTGGATTGGGTGGAATGATCATGGAATTAACCTGAAGTTTGGGACAAAGATATAATACGAGGATAATAAGGTCATTTATGGTTGATTTAGTGTTTGTGTTATTGTTTTAGACCAAAATAATGCTAAAGCTTTAAAAAGGGAAAGATCTGGGTCAGTAAAGCATTCAAGTTTGATTCAAGGTAGGTGATGATTGAGTTGTTTCCAATTTACATTATGGATACATTCCATAAAACAGTTATTTCTATGTATCAACCACAAACAATCAGACATCTAAGTTATACTTAATATCATATACAAAATATAAATATAAGTTGATACATACCCTCATTCTCAAACATTTTGATGTTTTTACAACAAATTACATATATAATGTATCATCTATACAATTCAGTATTTAAAAAAAAAAAAAATAAGATACAAAAATAGTAATGTATGCTTAATATTTTGTTCATGATACAATAATTTAAAGAGAAAAGACATAAAGTCACCACGGAAGTTGTCCCGAATTTTCAAAAAGGCACCTTAACTTTGCAACCCTTCTATTACCCCACTAAACAATTATGAACTGATATTATTATATCATTTTTCGATCAGCCCCAGATTTTAAGAAGCAAGTGTGTTTACACATCAATCATAACAATGACACGTGTTAATTTAATTAAAAATATATAAAAAATTCATTTTAAGTTTTTTCTTTATTTCTCTTTCTCTAAATTTTTGACTTATTTTAATTTTGATTTCATCTTAATTAATTTCACTTCATCTTCCACCCCCCACTTTCAAGCTGATCCATCCTCTATTTTCTTTCTTTTTCTTCACCTCCACCCTCACCCCACCCACCACGTCAAGTTGAACCCCTCTCCCCTTTTTTTCTTTTCTTTTTCTTCTTCTTCTTCAATCAAATTCTTTATTTCAGTGATTCTTTTATAAAAAAGAAATCATACTATTTTCTAGACTTTATTGAATTATTGATAAAAACTAATTATTTTTCTAAGAAAATTTAAAATTTTGAAGGTATCATCAATTACTCCTTTTCATATAACTTCAAAATTAGAAATGATAATTTTAAAAGAATCAATGAATTCCCCGAAAATTGAAAGAACTTGATTGAAATCGCATAAAAAAAACTATATGATACCTCCTAATCATCTTGAAATCTAATGAGTTTATCAAATTGTTCGAAAAGTAAGAAAATATTTAGATAAAGTTTTAAAATTAAAGAGAATAAAATTAATAGTAGTAAAAAAAGAAAGGGAAAGTTGTGGTAAAAATGGTGACATTTAAAGTGAGAAGCTTCAATGGAAATGATAATGAATTTTTGAAGAAGAAAGAAGAAAGAAAGAGAAAACATAATAAGGAAAAAAAGTTAAAATAATAAGAAAATATATTTTATAATAAAATACTTATGAAATTAAAATTATATTAGTTATTTTAGGTTGCTCACTCTCTTTGAGAGTGTGTCCCTCTATGTAAAGTGGACAAAAATGATGTAATAATATTAGTTCAAAATTGTTTAGTGGGGTAATAGGACGCCCGCATAGTTAAGGTGTCTTTTTAAAAATTCGAAACAAGTTCATGTGTCACTTTATGTCTTTTCTCTAATTTAAATTAACACTACATGTATATGATATATAATAACTATTACACAGTAATATGTCGATCTCTAAGCAAATACTTTACGTGCAAAATTTACTTATTTAATGTATCTAATTGATAGGAATACAATACGTATCAATTTATACAAGATACATAAAAACTAATGCATCACGATTCATCTAGTCATCTCGAAAACACAAATCAAAAATCAAATCAACAACACAATATATGTAATTCCATACCCTTTTATTGTCAGATTTATTTATTTTGAAATTAAAGCTCTGATCTATTTTATACATTGCAAATCCAGGCTCATATTTTTTTCAGATCCCTAAATGTTAGATCTATTTTTTTCCAGATTCTTGAATGTTTCAACAAAATCAAAATATTCATGATGTATATTTTCAAATTTTTTGATAATTTTGAATCAAAAGAAAGGATCTTCGACGAACTGGGAGAAGAAATTTGAAATATATCACTTATGTATCGTTCATAACTCACCTCGTTTTTCAGATTATTGAATGTCTCAACAAAATAGATGTATTCATCATGTATCAACTATTGTTTTCGACTTGTTTGAGTCTATTACGATTTGGGTGAGAATTGAGAGAAGAAAATTTGAATTATTTGAAGCTGGGCGGATTTGGAAGAGAATTGAGAGAATAAAATTTGAATTGTTTGAAGCTGGGCAGATTTTGGAAGAGAATTGAGAGAAGAAAATTTGAATTTTGAATTGATTGAAACTGTTAAGATTTGGGAGAGATTGACATCAACTTGATTAGCGTGATTTGGGGAACTCACATCCAATTTTATATTCTCTTTCGTTTAAAATGATTTTATTTTAATGTATCAGATTTAATGTATCCAGCTTGTTTGCTATGTATCCGAATAGCACTAATTTTGAGGAATTTTTATAAATTGAAAAATAGTAGGGATATAATGTAATTTAGGTCCTTACACTATGAGATTTATGTAAGTTATACTGATTGAAATTTAACAAAATATTTATATTTTACTTATGAATAATATATAAATAATTATAAAATTTGTATATATAATTTCTCAGTTCGATTTGGTTGTTTTTGTGGTTTTTTTAATAAAATCAAAATCAAACCAAATAATATCGGTTTTCAAAATTTAAAACCAAACCACACCAAATATCAATTTTTTAATCAATTTGATTGGATTACGATTTAATTTGATTTTTTAACCATAACCATAAACAACCCTATTTCCAGCCATGTCATTACGTTTGACAACTTTCTTTCAACAATAGTTTTTGAATTGAAGTGTTAAAAGCAGTTATGTACCACAATAATGTGTGAAAAGAGCCCTCTCAAGTGTCATAATAATAGTAATAGCGTTAAAGAACATTCATGTACCTTGATAAAGTGCGAAAAGAGCCCTCTCAATTGCCATAGTAACTTTCATAATGATTTATTTTACACATAATATAACGAGGAACTTTTGCATATAGCCACTCAAAAATAGCTTAATTATATTCCATAACTATAGTTTGCTCATTACGATTCATAGCTACATGTTATTTGGAGAAAAGTGGCGAGCGAGATTGGGAGAGGGAGGAGAGAGGCGAGCGAGATTGGGAGAGGGAGGTGAGAGGCTAGCGAGAGAGAGCAATAATTTGTATAATTCACGTCTCGTTTGTATAATTCGTGGGTACGTTTGTATAATTCGCATGTTTTAGTATAATTGAGTAATACAAAGTCTGAAATTATACAAATATGATAAAACTCGAAATAACAAATTGATACAAACATAAACATATGAACTTTAAACAGTTATACAAATTATATTATACAAATTACATTATATAAATTATATTATACAAAATCCTAAAACTACACGTTTATACAAACTTTAAAAAGTTATACAAAAAAAGATTGAATGCATATGGTGATAAAACTGAAAAACCAAAGGAAATCATCGTCATATACAAATACAAACCATCGTATACAAATCAAACGAAGAATTATACAAACGTGGCGAATTATACAAACGTGACTAATTATATAAACTCTAAGTTAGCCCACGTAATTAATGGTTTATGTAAGTTGCGAGTGATAATTATAGCAAACTATAATTATGATGACTAAGTATAAATTGATTTAACTGCGTAATTTTCCCTAATAATATAAACGCAGAAACATGTTCCACAACTCCGTTCTTGTTACTTGTTAGTTTTATTGGGAAGGTGGGGGAGGGGGGGTGAATTAATGACAATAAAACAAAATAATAGATAGAAGTTTGTTTACACACATTAAAATCGAAGTGCGTAAATAGGTTATTTTAACCTTTTATAAGCTAACTTATTCCTAATTTATTTTACTATAAAAAAAAGTTAACTCAAGTTTGCAAAAAAAAAAAAAAAACTACAAAAATGTTACTTTAACCATTGAAACTTAACAAAAGAAAACGTTAACTCAGGTTAAATTTCTTGCTACAAAAAAAAGAGTTAAACTTTACCATGGAAAATTTGAGCTAATTCTTTTTATTAAAAAAATTATCTAACTTCTTATCGGTTAACTTTTTTTTCTAATATATTTTATTACAAAAAAGTAAACAGAAGTGAACTTACTTATTTTATAATAAAATTAAAAAAAGTTAACTCATACTGTTTTCTTAATCAAATGTGTTACTATGAAAAACTTTACACTTAATTTTCTTAAATAAATCTAAATTTATTATTTTATGAATAAAAATGATACTAAGAGCAATATATTTAGTTGTTAAAGAAAGGGAATGAACAAACATAGAAAATTTGCAATGACATGTGCACAAAATGTATAGCGCACATTTTTAGTACCTTATGTAAATTTAATTTAATTTAATTTTAAATAAATATAAAGAAACATATATGAAACATAATTTTATTGATAAACATTGTATCATGGGTACAAATTTGTTTATTCTTTGATGATGCCGTTAGCGAAATATTATAATTTGAACTTTATTCCCATAAAAGGATTTGTGGTTCTTGTTGAAGTATTTTGATTATTAAGAAGACTTTGACATATAATCTACGCGATATTTGAGATCTTAATCTTTATAAATATCCAAAAATTTATGAGATATTTTGAAATGACTCCTCAAAGAAATAAATTAGGGTTTAGATTAAATAGTCTCCAAGAGTCCAAACTGAAATTGAAAATATCTCGTAGAATTCCAATTGAAATTGACACTCTCTTATAAACTTGTAGAATCTGAATTGAAATTGGACACTAAAGTCTCACTAAATACTTAAATGGAAAAATCAACTTATTCTTGTATAGCACATAAAAAAGTGTGTTATAAATAAAAATTACTCTCTTTTTTTGGCCATTAAAGGATAAGAAATACCAAGAGTAAGTTATGAAGGAATAGAGCATATGCCTTCCTATTACCTATATAGTGGGAAAAGCATGATGTGAAGCTATCCCAAGCAAGCAAAAGATTCCTTCTTAAATATACTGTTCTCAGACAAAAAAATATACTTTTTTATATATATTATTTTTATGTATTTCGAATCTCAACTATTTTAATGTTAAATTATTATAATAAAATTTTTGATGGATTCCATCGTTAATAATAAGATTTGGCTTTTCAATGAAATTGTTTCCACTCCATCCATCGTCATTCGTTGAAAACAAGAAGCAATACCAAATTGAAAAATATACACATTTTGTAAACAGCCAATCAATATGCTTTTTATTGCAAACCAATACATGATTAGACAATATATTGAGTAGACCAATTATCATTGGCCCCTTCTTTAACTCAACAAATAATAAACACACACAAATTCCAACTTAAAAAATAAAAACAAACCAAATCAAATCAAACCAGCCGCATTAATCTTACATCCTATCAGACACAAATCAGGTCGTTTTTTTTATAGAGCAAGAACAAGACCCGGAACAGATTTCCCGACCCGATTAGGTAAGCTACTCTCCCAAACAGATGGGCAATGCAGAGGCGTAATTGACGAAATTTCCGATTGGGTTTTCTTCCCAAAACGGGTCACAGTAAGTGAGGTATTGAAATACTCCCTAACCTGGGTAATTACCCCATCCGTAACAGTCCAGGCGTGAACCCAAGTAATAGATCGGGTCAGGTCACAGCCTTCAACGAGAACAACGGAACCGAATACGTCAATAGTCTTATGAAGGAATTGAAAAGAGGCGTTATCAAATTTAGCAGTGCCGGTGAGTATTTGCATCAAAAATTGATGAGAAGGAGGACCATGGAACCACCACTCGAGGTCGGAGGCCAGGAGTTTCTGGACCTGAACGACGTCGTGTGAGCTCAAGGCTTCATATAGGGCGAGCACCACCCCTTTGTTTGTTGTTTCCTCCAGAGTTAACCGAGAGTTAGCCAGTTCAGTAAAACAAGGATTAGCTATGAATATTGAAGGATGAGAGAAGGAAGGTAGGTAATGAAGAAGAAGAAGATGTGATGTGGGGAATATATAGGGACGTTGGAAGGGTAATTAGGAAATTATAGGTGAATAGTAGGGTGAATTTAGGTATAAAGGGCACATGATATTTACGCGCCATTACGGTGCTCGGGGATTGCGTGATGGTGTATTTGGATGAGAAGGAGGCGTTTTATTTTAGGTAGGGCCCACTATAGATGACGTCATATCTAAAGTTTCAAGCATACTTTGTTTGACCTTTGTACACGCAGTTGCAACTTACAAACACCATATGAGTTGTGACAGAACTACTCTTTTAACTCGACTAATAACTTTTGAGTTTTGTCAAGTTGGCTCACAATCCTAGCCCACATATTTAACTTCAAATTCATTTTTAAGTTGGTACATGAAATTATTATTATTTTAAATAAATTGGGAAGATTAATAATAAAAAAAATTAATTCATATATTATCTTACTAAATAAAAAATTATGTTTCAACAAGATACTGAAATATTATTATTATTACGTTGTAGACATTGAAAATTTTGTGAAACTATGCAAGACGTGTTCAATTCTAATTGGAATTCTACAAGATGTATTTGATTCCAATTAGAATTCAAAGGCTACTCTAACCTTAGACGTTAGTTTATGCCTATATAAAGAGTGTTATATAAACATAATATTTCTTAAAGTCATGGAATATTCACAAAGGTCATTGGAGATCACATAAATCTGAAAATATCCCATATGGAGTTCACAAAGATCAAGATCTCGAATATCTCATACATTCTTGGATATTCTCAAATAGATCATGAAGATATCAAATATTGTCTTCACAAAAAGATCTCGAATATTCTGCAAATTCATGGAATATTCACAAAGATCAATGAAGATAAATTACAAATCATCTTAGTTCGATAAATACGCCTCTAATGACCCTCAAATTACAGAGATCAAAAGTCTAAATCATCCTAGTTCGAGAAATAGTCCTTAGCGACCCTCAAATTATCAAGATCAAGTCCAAATCATCCTAGTTCGAGAAATAGACCACTAATGGCCCTCAAATTATGGAGATCAAAAGTCTAAATCATCCTAGTTCGAGAAATACACTAACGGTCCTCGAATTATGGAGATCAAGTCCAAATCATCATAGTTCGAGAAATACACCACTAACGGCCCTCGAATCATGGATAAATCTTACGAGAGAAGAATCAAGGGAGAAACAAAATTGCACTAATTTGATTTATCAACAAAATATTCTCGTTTCTTCAGATTTCATTTATGATTAATTATCTTCCAAATATTTAAAAAAATTTACAAACATACATATTTATGTATTTTTCTAATAAATAAATATTTGTGACAACAAATTTTCAGATAAATAAAGAACACTAATGAAAGAAGTGAAGCTTCCCAAACGCCTTGTAGCCTCATATTCATAAATGTGGTGTGCTTCACACTCATGAACAATACTTTACTTAACGTGACTTGTCAGACATCCTAGGACCTTTTCTAAAACTTGATGCTCTAATACCAAATTTTTCACGACCCAAAGTACATCCTAGACGTGACATGGAAAATAGGATCCCGAGAGATTCTAAACAAGTCACTCGACATAAAAATGATGTAATAAAATATACTTTAAGATAATATAGTCAATATAAGTCTCGAATCATAAGATGACATAAACGATACCAACTAAGTACATAAAAAATATGCGGAAAATTACTAAGTCTGACATAAGTCTTCTACTATCATAGATGTGATTAGGACAAACTCATAAGTCATGAACATAATCCGAAACTGAAAAGACAATAAAGCTCAATAAATTTATGCATGACTTTATCCTCGTATCATGAGGACTCACCAATTCAAATAATGAAAGCTGAGCAATCCCAATCTAAGCACGTCCGGGAGGAGAAGTGTTGGACCCTATATTATGAGACAATATAGACACAAATATGCATTAGTACGGTGAATGTACTAAGTATGGAAAAATATGTATAAATATAAACATGATATCATCATGAGTTAGAAACATGAATATGTAAGACCAAGTAAAGACATGAGAAAGTTTAAAAGTCAAATTTCATAAACGTATACGAGGTCAATGCATCTTAAAATCATAAAGAAAGTTTTCATAAATATCTTTGAGCAAAAACATAGTTCATTTATGGGATATTTACTGTTAACCGACAATAAGACCATGTGAGCTATAACATAGAATCTTGTATGATCCTCACACCAAAAAGGGGAATCACTTGTCAAGGTAAGACTCTGTCTCATTCATTAGTGCTATGGTGGATTCATTAACTAGGTCATTTAAGACAATCCTACGGGGGCACGTAGTTAGGGACAAGGAGATTGCTTTTATATATCTGACCTCTACTAACGGAAGAACCTCCATCTCATTATCCTATCGGTTCTAAGTAATCCCAACAGAAAAGACATAATCATAATCATCTCAAAATAATTGGAAAGACACAATTAAGACTATCAATCCAATCATAAGTCATAATAGATTAGCTCCTTTAAAAATCATGATTTCATAAAACCTTCATAATAGACACCTATCTTTATAAGCATCTAAATCATGATTCCTATCAATTGTGAGAAAACATTTCACAAATCGTTGATACTTACCTTAAAAGCATCCTTTAGTAATAAATTACTCTTTTCTAAAACATGCATAAATCCTTAATCAAATTCATTATCATAGTTCATAAGTTCATAAGCATTGTTCATAATTCACGTTCTTAAAGTAGGCATAGGCATGGGTCCACATGAAATAAATTAAAAATCATGTAGTTTAGTCAAATCATGCATAATAAGATTGAATATAAACAATTGAATCATAATAAATAGAACCCATGGAGATTTGCATGAACCCTAATGAAATTGGGTGAAATCATCTTAGGAAATTGAGAATCTTTTGGGACCCAATGGATGAAAGGAATCCATTGGTGAAGATCCCACATACCTTGATAATGAAAGTCCTAAGAATTCAAAGAGAATGAGACCTCAAAGCTTGAAACCCTAACTTTCATTTTGAGAGCTCTTGAGAGAATTTGAAGAAGATGACTTGAGGGATTTGAGAGTTTGAGTGAATGGGAGGGAATAAGTTAGGTTTTGAAGAGTAAAAACGATTATAGAGATAGTTATAGTCCCAAAACGATGTAGTTTAGGGGTTAAACGGATAGGAAAAGATCAAAAGACCCTTAATCAAAATATGTCGGACAGTGTCTACAACTTTGACCTACTTTCTATGGACCGTAATGGTCGGTCGTGGATCATTTACTAGGACTCAATGTGTATGATTGATTCCACGAGACCATCCTACGGTTCGTCCAACATTCTACGGCTCGTAGGCCCCTATCCGTAGAACTTCTATTTATGATCAAAATTTCACTAAGTTTGGATCACTTCTGTGTCCCTTCTACGGTCCATAAAATACTATACGATTCGTCATGTCCATTCATAGGTCAAATATAAGAGACTTGACATTTTCAAAACTCAACACAAGTCCTACGACTTTCTTCTTAGGACCCGTCGGACTTCCTACGGTCCGTAGGTTGGAATCGTAGGCCACTATCACACTACTAAAAAACTGTCAAAAAGCGACGGAAAAAGGCGACGGACTGCGTCGTTTTTTTTGCCAAAAGCGACGGAAAAGCGAGGCAGTCAATCTCGCCGCTTTTTGGCTCGCCGCTTTTCCAAAAGCGACGGACTGCGTCGCTTATTTTAAATTTTTATTTTATTTTTTTTGAATAATGCGACGTTGTCTGTCGCTTTTTAATTTTTTTTTTGTTTTTTAATTTACAAAAAGAGACGAAGTCCGTCGCTTGTCTTAATTTTTATTTTTTTAGAATCTTGAAAAGCGACGGACAATGAGACGCCGTCCGTCGCTTTTCTGGAAATGAAATTTTGAAAAATCCAGAAAAGCGACAGACTAAAGGACCCATGTCCGTCGCTTTTTCTGCACTTTTTTTTTACAGCAAAAACTACAGTTTCTGCTGCCCACCTGCAAATTAATTCAATTCAATATCAAATCAATTCAGCTCATTCAAGCAAAAACACATAATTAACATGCTACACAAAATATAAACTAACAAGCTTAATTAAACCTTCAAAAATACATAAATCCCAATTTAAAGATTTATAATGTCTTTTAAAATTCAAAAATTAGTTCATAAATACTACATTTCAAGATCTACAAAGTTCAAGCTTAACTAATTCATAAACAACAATTAAGTTTAAGATTTCAAATAATTAATTATATTCATAATTAAGTTCAAGCTATTATAAATTAAGTTTAAAGTTCTAATTAAGTTCAAATATATTAAGGTCAATAGGATTTTAAGTACTTCAAAGATCAAATTAAGTTCAAAGTTCTAATTAAGTTCAAATTAAGTTCAATTATTAAGTTCCAATTAAGCTCAACAAGATTTTAAGTTCATATTCTTAATTAAGTTCAAGTTATTATAAATTAAGTTCAAAGTTCTAATTAAATTCAAATATCTACCAAGGTCAATAAGATTTCAAGTAATTCAAACTTCAAATTAAGTTCAAAGTTTTAATTAAGTTCAAATTAAGTTCAAGCTTAGTTAAATAGTTCATAAAGATTACATTTTATCAAGATTTCTAAAGTTCAACCTAATAATTAGTTCATAAATTCTACAAATCAAGATTTCTAAAGTTCACAACCTAAAGTTCTAAAATCATACAATAATTCAAGATTTCTTAAGTTCACAACTTAAAGTTCTAAAATCAGGGGAATAATTCAAGATTTCTAAAGTTCACAACCTAAAGTTCTAAAATCCTACAATAATTCAATATTTCTAAAGTTCACAACCTAAAGTTCGAAAATCCTACAAAAATTAAAGTTCACTAAAGTTCACAACTTAAAGTTCTAAAATCCCACAAAAAATCAAATTCTCTAAAGTTCACAACTTAAAGTTCTAAAATTCTACAATAAGTCAAGATTTTCAACATTCACAACCTAAAGTTCTAAAATCATACAAAAATTCAAGTTCTATAAAGTTCACAACTTAAAGTTCTAAAGTTCTACAATAATTCAAGATTTCTAACGTTCACAACCTAAAGTTCTAAAATTCTACAAAAATTCAAGTTCTCTAAAGTTCTCTAAAGTTCTAAAATACTACAATAATTCAAGATTTCTAAAGTTCACAACCTAAAGTTCTAAAATCCTACAAAAATTCAAGTTCTCTAAAATTCACAACTTAAAGTTCTAAAATCCTACAATAATTCAAGATTTCTAAAGTTCATAACATAAAGTTCTAAAATCCTATAAAAATTCAAGTTCTCTAAAGTTCACAATTTAAAGTTCTAAAATCCTACAAAAATTTAAGTTCTCTAAAGTTCACAACTTAAAGTTCTAAAATTCTACAATAATTCAAGATTTATAACGTTCACAACCTAAAGTTCTAAAATCCTACAAAAATTCAAGTTCTCTAGAGTTCACAACTTAAAGTTCTAAAATCCTACAATAATTCAAGATTTCTAATGTTCACAACCTAAAGTTCTAAAATCCTACAATAATTTAAGATTTCTAAAGTTCACAACCTAAAGTTTTAAAATCTTACAATAATTTAAGATTTCTAAAGTTCACAACATAAAGTTCTAAAATCCTACAATAATTTAAGATTTCTAAAGTTCACAACTTCAAGTTCTAAAATCCTACAATAATTCAAGATTTCTAAAGTTCACAACTTCAAGTTCTAAAATCCTACCATAATTCAAGATTTCTAAAGTTCTAAAATCCTAAAATAATTTAAGTTCTCTAAAGTTCACAACTTAAAGTTCTAAAATCCTACAATAATTCAAGATTTCTAAAGTTCACAACCTAAAGTTCTAAAATCCTACAATAATTCAAGATTTCTAAAGTTCACAACCTAAGTTCTAAAATCCTACAATAATTCAAGATTTCTAATGTTCACAACTTAAAGTTCTAAAATCCTACAAAAATTCAAGTTCATGTCTAATTTCTAAAATTAGTTCTATATAAACTTCAAATTCAAGAATTTCTAAGTTCAAGAATTCAAGTAACCTAATTTCAACTTTCATATACTATCCAATATTTTTAACTTTAAAGTAATCTAACTTTCATGTACAATCTAATATTTTTCTAACTTCAACTTTCAAACTTACTAAATTCAAGAATTTCTAAGTTGGAAATTCAACTAATCTAATTTCAACTTTCATATACTATCCAATATTTTTCTAACTCAAAGTAATCTAACTTTCATATACAATTCAATGTTTTTCTAACTTCAACCGTCTAACATACTAAATTCAAGAATTTCAAAGTTGGAAAATGCAACTAATCTAACTTCTAACTTTGTTAGTTCTAACTTCTAATTATTTGTTAGTTCTAACTTCTAATACTCAATTCACAATCATATTTAAAAAAAAAAAAAATCAATTTAGAAGAAAACCTTAAAATCAAAAATCCCCAATTCTCTCCCTAACTAACAATAATCAAATATACAAATTAACAATTGAATAACACAATTCATCAAACTAAAATAATATACTAATTTATAACAAATCAAATATTACTAGAATTGAAAAAAATAAAAATTAAACCCTAACCTTAACAAGCTAAGGAAAAGAGGCAGTGGGGACGACGGGTGGCGGTGCCGGCGGGGCAAGGCGGCGACGGGACTAGTGCTAAGGGAGAGAAGGGTGACGGCGACGTGAGGCAGCGGCGCAACGATTTGGTTTTAGAGAGAAGGGAGAGAAGAGAGATGAGAAAATGGAGGAAAAACCCGCTTTTGGTTCAACATAATTTAAAAAAAGCGACGGACAGCGTCTCTTTGTCCGTCGCTTTTTTAAAAATATTTGACAAAAATTTTGATCAAAAAGCAACGGACTAAGAGACGTTGTCCGTCGCTTTTTAAAAATATTTGACTAGATATTTTGACCAAAAAGCGACGGACTAAGAGATGCCGTCTGTCGCTTTTTAAAAAAACTAATTAATAAATTGAAAACGACGAACAGCGTGGTTATTGTTTAATTTATAAATAATTATTTTTAATAAAAAGCGACGGACGGCGTCTCTATATATATTAAATAAATAATTATTAATTTTATATATATATTTAGCGCAAAAGTTGGCGAAAAAAGCGACGGACTAAGAGATGCCGTCCGTCGCTTTTCGTAAAATAATTTAAAAAATAATTATTTTTATTAAAAAGCGACGGATAGTGTGGCAAATGGCGTTGCTTTTTGGAGTGACACCGTCCGTCGCTTTTCTGTCCGTCGTTTTTTAGCATTTTTTTAGTAGTGTCAGTGCCAAAATGCAACCTTTTCTTTTTTAAACTCAATTTCCAATTTCTGAGGTGTTACACTATGATACTTTTAAAGTGTGATAGACCAATCAGTTTCAAATATAAAATTCCTTGTAAAAGGAGACGAAAGAGGAACAAATGATCAAGATAATCATAATAATAAGGCAAATACTGAAAAAAAAGCACTATAATTTAATGTTTTATGTGGAGATATTTGAGTGAAATCAAATATTGGTGTGAATTTATTATCAAGGGCAATTGGTTATGTATGCAAATATGAGAAGATTGTCTGATCTATTTGCATGTGAGGATATTGTCATTTTATCACATCCTATGAGACAGTCAATCATTCATACTTATTTGTCATGTCAAGATACTAACAAGGCAAGTGACTTAACATATAAAATATGTGTGATTTTCTTTAATATGAAGAATACAATATTATATGAAGACGATATTGCTTGCGTAACTCAATTGAATAAAGAATATATTGGAGAAAACAAAATAAATTACATTTGTCAAAGTTTATTTTTAGACACGAATTTTAATAATATGTATACAAGATTTGAATATGTTGTCATTGAGAAATAATGCTATGTTTTCATGAGGAGTAAAATACGTATTACACTCTTTTTTTCTTAGTCAAGTTTTGTCCCATAGGATTTTTCTGAAAGGTTTTTAACATCGCAATAAATAATGTGTATTAAAAGATATGTATACTCTTTTTCGTTCACTGAAAATTTTTTCTCATATGATTTTCTCTAGTAAAGTTTTAATGAAGCATATTATCGATCAAAACATAAACATCCAAGGGGGTATTATGAAACTTATTATGGATGTTCACTACTCTAGAAATAAATCCTCAACTACTCTTCCCTATGATGATATTGACTTTCACACTTTCATAACCTTCCTCTTTGATCTTTTTTTCATACTATTTTACACGGTTATTAAGAAATTATTTATAAATTGAATGTAAAATTGATTAATCTATTAATGATTTCTTAATAATCGTGTAAAATAAAAAGTGTCCATCTAATATGGGACATATGAAGAAATTTTCATGATTAATGTTATGTTTATAACTAACATTTTGTATGGCTCTATAAATGTAGCTCTATAAATAAAGACATATAAATTTATATGGTAGATACTTGAAGTTTTGAAAAACACTTAAAAGAATAAAAAAGATCTCATATATTGTCCCTCTCATTTCTTGTTTACTTTCTTTCTTCATATTGTTACACTTTTATCTTCTTATTATAATACATAATATAATTACTTTTTAAAATGCATATACATAGTGTAATCTTTTGAAAAACAATGACAATTGACATCATTAAACAAGAGTTGTTCCATCATTGCTACACTTTTTCCAACTACTGATAAATAGTTTTTAGTACTACTCAAAAATTCTTATTTTTCTTCATTACAATTTGACTAAACACATTAAATAGATTTTAAAGCTCTAGGTTGGCCAAGATACCAATTGTGAGCTAATTAATCCTAACTCTTAAGTTCTTATAGAAAATTCCAAAGTTGCTAGTCTAGCTGATAATTAAAATTTGTCAAAAATATGTGGACACCTACTAGTAGCACTTGTAAGTTTGGCCTTGCTATAACAACTTGAATTGCATGTTGTGATAATTGAATTCAAAGCTACGAGTCTGGAAATTGGACGTAAGTCATGTTTTGGGAAAGAGAGATACATTTGAATTCAAAACTAATATTTGAGCCATTCCTTGTAGTTATTATTATTGTGTCCAATATAGATCTAGCACTAAATATAATTTTTGTCACTAAAAGTAAATAATTAGTGATGAATTTCATGTTATAGCTAATAATTTCGTAGCTTGTAATGTGTCATATCCCCTCATGATGTGTGTTTCTTGATACCCTTTAATTTGTTGGCTACTTAAACCCCAGTTTTGCATGGAATGACTCTAATTATTTGTAGTGATCGATGTATAAAGAAAGATGTTATACGCAAGCATCGTCCATATATATTAGTATAAATATTATAGTTTTTTCAATATAATAAAATCAGCGTGTATCTGTTTATTTTTTATAATAAAGAGATTTATATAGATTTGTTTGAGCACAAATCAACTCATGATAAGAGTGACAGGCACGAAAACACCTAGCCAAACAGTTTTGAATATGTATTATTTTTTAATTTATTATACAATAAATCCTTTTTAAAAAAATAAAATACAATAAGAGTCAAATGTATAGCTGGATTTGAGGAAGAAAAGAACAAATTATCTTACTATTCATAGTATTCAATTGATCTTTATCCAAAAAGAGCTTTGTTTTACTACTCAACTCATCTCGAGATAAGCAAATTTAATTTGATTGAATTGCATCATAACCATCATTGAATAAACCCATATTAATCAATTCAAATTGGCATTAAAATCGAGGTCCCCATATCTATCAGACTGTCACATTCTAAGTAACCTTTTTAAAAAAAATTATTATCACTAATATTAGAATAATAATAATACATTTGTTCATCTTTACTTGTCCACAATACTAAAAATAGTTATTCAATAATATTTATCCAGCTTGAAAAATTAAGAGATAATTTATTTTTTTATGTATATTTTACCTTTACTATTAAATATTATTCAATATCTAATACATTTTTCAAAGCATTAAATTTAATATATTCAAAGGATAATATAGTAATATTACCACTAATATTTATTGTTTTAAAGATGTCATGTGTCAAGTCAATAGTGAACAACTATGGTTAGATTGAGAAAGTAATAATTATTTTATTATATGTTAACTCTTGAATAAAATAATGGCAAAATTGTCACATCCCTAGAGACTTTTTTACTTTGATAGTGAGGATGGACATAGATTTATGTCTAAGTTAAGCATCAGAAGGTGGAAAAGAGAGATAGTCTCAATTTAAGTATTTTAATTTAATTGAAAATATGATATTTATTTTTTTTAAAAAGAAAAATTAAAATTTTGTTATTCTAAATTAAAAATAGATATAATTTTTAAAATTTTATAAAATATTAAATTGAAAAATTTATCAAAAACAGAAAAGATATTTAAGAAAATACTTAAATTGAGACGAAATATTTGATAAGTGCTGGCCACGTTTCAATTGGAGTCCCAAATAATTAACTAAAGAGAGTATAAAAGTCCACAATGTGGAAAGCTGAACGATATATCACTTCCTAATAATGTTTGATGATGGGTTATAAAATGTGTTTCCTACAATATTAAACTACTTAAATAGATATTTAACAACATAATTTGATGGTTCATGAAGCGTTTTGACAAGGATGTATACAATAGGATGTATAAAAATAGTATATATTGCTCCCAATAATTATCCACTAATACTATGTGAAGATGTTTAACAATATTTATTCATTTTATAGAATTAATAGACAATTTTACACTTATAGTTCTTAATTTACTCTTATTCAACGGGTGATATAGTAAAATTATCCTTCTACTTATAATTTCTTAAGAAGTGTGTAAAGTCAATAATGGACAGGTATTGTTGGACAGAGGGAGTAAGTTGTAATATAATATTAGATTGTAAAAAGAGAAGTATTGAAAACACTTTTAGATTTGACACAAATTATTAGTTTCATCTTTGAACAATTGACAGCCTAAAAAATACCTCTTTACTTGAGTAACTAAATTTAAATACACCCCCGATCTTGCAACATGAGCGAACTAAACCCCTAAATTATCGCTAAGTTTACAGGTGTTTTCAACACTTCTCTCAGTTTTTAATTAAGAGTTTCATGCTCCTATAAGAGCTTGTGACCACTTGCTATGTCTTGTTGTAAATCAAACATGAAATTAAATTTAGTCGGTTTTTGGAAAAAAAATTAGTTAGTCAAGTAGAGAGGTGTTCTTAAGGTTGTCAATATTTCAGGAATGAAACTAATAATTTGTACCAAATCCAGGGTGTTTTCAACACTTTTCATTATGGACTCATACAAGGATATTGAATAGACAGTTGAAGTATTAGACTCGTATCTTTCGTAGCATGTATTTCCATCTGTGTCGCTACTGATTCGATAAGCTACGTGTCCGTTGCACGAAGAATTGCATTCGGTCCCCCAAACTTACTTACTCATGGCAACCTTCTGGCCGTCCAACGACCTATAAGTCTAGTCACTACTCTTTTTGGGGTTAGAAAGTAAGCCCCACAACCAAAAGAGACGAAGAACAAATAGAATTTGCTACAAAAGCTAGCTAATGGGGGTATTCCTGCGCATGAGAACATAGTAATAGAGAAGGTATAGCCAATATAGAATTCGTTTTGGCTAGAGCACACAAATCAGCTATATATATGATACGAGGATACTTCAACAAGAAGAGTCAAACCAGACCTTTGAGATAACAACCCATACCATAGAATAACCCTACAGAGCCAAAATGAAAGACCTTCATCCATCATAAGCTAGCATAACATATAATAATGTGAAATCCAGAAAGGGAAAGGGAAATGAATGCCAAATATGAAGCAAATCAAAAAGTGAGCTTCCATGGAGTGTGTCTAGTACTTCCCTTTAATCTAGAAACACTCAGTGAGCCTTCAACAATGCCCTTCCTGGCCTCTTGTTTGAGTTGACCGAAGGCGGCGGGTGGACGAACATCTTACAATAAAGAATGTTCTCCTACTCACAAGGACCGACTCTTGTTGGTGCGATCAACCACAAAAAGTCAGTAATAAAGAATATGTGCTCCTCGCTCCCGCTATGGTTCTATACGATATGGTTTGATTGGTCCAGCCTTTAGAAACTAACTATCATCTCTTTAGGCTCATGTATGTTAGGGAATTCACTTCGTTCACTATTTCCACTCCAATTGAACAAAAAACTCTTCCTTATCTTGATTCATGGTGTCTTCATCAGTGAGTAAATCCTAATCATTATCCTCCATAAGGTAAAAGAACCTAACTCCCGGACCTGTGCAGACTCTTGATGAGGCTGTTCCAAGTGTGTATGCCCCACATATTGCTCATCTTCCCTTGTTTGTAGTCTTACGGTAGCAATGGATGTAGAAGATATTTTTTGCATGACTTTTAACATTTGAGTTCAATACCATTCACCTTAGTGGGGCCTCCAACACCATCTTTCCTTGATAGATACTAGATAAATTTCCTATTACTACGCTAACTTCCTTGGAAATACCATCTTGCACTGACTTCGGCGATATTCAGGCTCTTTTAGAGATAACAACGACTTTCCCTTATTTATTAAGTCCCAAGAGGCATAATAACTTAAAAGTTACCCGGTCCTAAAAAGGAAAGGAAACATGTAGGCTTTAAGTTTGATATAATATATATATATATATATATATGATAATTACACACTATCTTTTAGTATTATATTATTTATAGATATTGTAAATTATGATATTAACATATATAATATACCTTAATTCTTTTAATACAACAAAGCTAACACAATTAGATAAAAAATAATGACAACATAATTAAAATATTACTAAATATTTTATTCAACATTATTCTTATATATTTTACTAAACAAATCTCTAATCTTCCGAGTACCCAAAGTGATTTGAGGTCGACAGAGTGCGTCAAAATCATACGATACAACCTCCCCACCCCAACTCAGGCCCCAACACATCTTTAATTGAACCCCTTAAATCTCAATCTTCCTATTTACCTTGGTAAGTGTTTGGATATGATTGGAAACAGAGATTGATTTGAACTTAGAAGTGTGTATATATATAAAATAAATAAATTATGAACATGAAAATCATCAAAACTTTTCAATTCTTATATAGCTTCATCAAATGAATAGATTATAGTTCATAAATAAAGTTAATATAAAGCGATCATTTAATAATAATAATAATAATAATAATAATGAAGAAAATGTATTAATGATGTTGGTTATGTTGAGACTGGTTATGTTGTGACTAATTCTTATTATGATTTGTTTTATATTAAGGAAAATTATATCTTGAACCATGATTATTTATGTATTAATAACTCTTGTATTGCTAATACATCCTACTAAACGATTCAAAGTATCCGAATTTCCTAATTAAGCTTCGTATTAATAAATTGAGTATCTTCATGTTTTTTTTATATAAATAAATGTTTGTAATTATATATTAATACAATCTTCCAAATACACATAATTTTATATAAACCACTAGTCCGATAAATCAATAATAGTAGAAACTAGTGATTCCTTAATATAATTTTCTCACATGGTATGAATAACCTCTTCACGTTGAGTATGAATCCTTTTAAAATTATTTTGTTTTGCGAGATGCCAACTTATGATAAGTTTAATTGTTTTGAAAAATAGAAATCATAAACTTAAAAATACTACCTTTTAAATAAATTTGAATTTTGAAATCAAATTTCAAATTGAAATTTAAAGTTTTGTTCATATATCATATATAAACAAAAAATTCTAATCAAAACTCCAAATTTAAAATCTAAATTGCATGGCCAAACGAGCCTTAATTTTGACGAATAGAGTTTACTATATACTTGTACCAGTATAAAATATTAGAAATTCAATGAAATCTTTCTTATAAAAATGACCATCTTCTAAATAAAATAGGAGTTAAAATTCCCCAATAAATTAAAAAATGAATGAACAAGCACTAAAAGATGTGTTAATGAATAGTCGAGGGAATGCCAATCAATGGCGAAGCGACATATATTTGAAGAGTGTCGATCGTTCGTCAAAAAATTACACTATATATTTAGATAAAAAGAAATTATGTATATATATTACACTCCTTGATTTCTAGGCAATTTTACCCCTTAATAGAAATTATGATTCCGCCACTGATACCGATAAAAGACATCACCTCAAAAGAATAGTAAGTATATTACTAGAAAACGTCATCTCAGGAAAGCTTCTGCATTATCTTAATAAAAGTTGTCTATTTGCATTTGTTGCAAGGCAATATCAGTGTGTTTAATTAATTAATTATCTTCATTTAAGCATACATGTCTTCAGAAAATTATAGAATACAACGGTATTAGCTTACGACAAAAACTCAAAAAGGTAAATGGAACAACAACAAATAATATTAAGTTGATGAAAAGGGGAGTTCCATGTATACTACCTACTCCCTAAACTAATAATGGACACAAAAAGAAAAATGGAGTTTCATTATGAATCTCACTCACATAAACAAACAAACAAACAAACAAACAAAAAGGGAAGCCAATATTGAAATAAAAAATGTTAGATTGCTTATAATATATAGTATTATACACTGTGAAAGTGGAATTCTTAAGGTTCCTTTTCCACATTGATGGCCAATATTGAACCTTTCATTAACTTCAGAAGCCAATAAGTGAAGTTTCTGGTCTTTGAAAGAGACAATTAACATGCCATGAGCCAGAATTACTGGAAAGGTTAGATTGCTTGGTGTAATAATTAATCCACATAATGCATTATGATATCTTTTTAGTGCTCAATACATCAAAGGGTGTGATGGCTTAGTAAAAATTCCTCCACCCTTAACAAGAGGTTTCAGTTTGAGCGCTAAAAATGAAAACCTTGCCCGGAATGAATTCTGATAGATTTGAGCCAGTAGACTTCAGACACACAGACGAATACATGATATATTTATAACTTTATCAAAATTGAAAAAGAAAAAAAAAACATTTTTTCATGATTAGTACTTAATAGAATATATCCCAACAATCTCCCACTTAGTTTTTTAATCATGACAGTTGTTAGAATAAACCATATCTAAAATGTATGGTTAATGGTATATACCCCTAAAATATACAACATCTTGTACTAGAACTGATGATGGATGACAAATAGAGCACTATATTTTGTATTTTTACTCGAGCAGTGGAGCAGTTGGAAGCCTTGTCCTAGTGCAATATACATGCAAGTCTCATTGAGGTTAAATTTCAAGCTGCCCTCTAAGATAGCGATGAGGCATCTGGAACTTGATCTAGGGACAGTGGTATAGATACTTCTTTTATCTATACAGAGACAAAAAGAAGCTTCAAGACTAATCAATTTAGAAATAGTCATCACAAGCACCGGAATATTTGGAACTTACGAATGTCAGAATATAGCATAAGCAGACCAAAGAAGGTGCTCTTGATTTCCAACACATACTAAAAGATGTTTCTAAGAGAAACCCGCTGTTAGCTTTCTTTTTTGAGTTTTCTACAGATCCATTGTTGACCAGAAATCTTCACAAATGAATATAATATATCTAACAGTTAACTCCTCTATCAATGGAGGGGCTTCAGTTTCAGTTTTTCTAAACACAATGCCAGTTATATTTCTATTGTCGCCAAGAAGTGTGTACATGCTAGGTGTTCATTGATATCTTCAGTGTCATTTACAAACAACAAACTATAAGCGAGATTCTCCAGATACAACACACTTTCTAACTGCAGAAATTTAAAGATTAACATAAGCCTTTCCTATCATGAGCATGTATAATGTGTATGGCTGAATACATGAACAGATCCCTAAACTTGTTGGGTTTTTCCTTAAGGTACCTCAACTACGCCATTTTCCTATTGAATCCTTGAAACACCCATAATTTGTTCCTTTTAAACACTGTTGGCTGATGTGGCACAAAACTTTAACAAATATTTTTTGTTGATTGTGCGCGTGAGATCCACCTTTCCCACGTGGAAATTGCAACCAATCAAACTTCAATCCATTTACACGTCAGCGCCACATATTCATTTTCCAAACCTAAAGCCCCTTCATTTCCCCCCAAAACACTTCTGACCCGAAGTGCCTTGATTCTAGACGAGAAAACCCTAAAAATTGGTCTTCTTTCAGTGACATTTATGCTATTTACAATTAAAATTCTCAGATTTTGAAGTGATTTTGAGTGTTTTGTTGAAGGTATCATCGAAGATTGCAGACGAGTTTGGAGTTCAATCACGATTTTCGAGTTTAATCTAGTGAGGTAAGTTCATTCCCTAATTTCTATGTCATTTTTATTGTTGAAGAATAAGAAATCGATGAACAAGATAACTTCGGCATTGGAACTTGATTATTAAGAAGAAATCAATGAAGAAGAGATATATTCTGATGAGCAGCTCCAACTTAATGAAGAGAAAAAAAAGAGGAGAAATAAGAGAAAAAGGGGAGAAATTAGGGTTAAAAGGGGAAGAAGATCGTTGGTGGGTGGTTCAGGGATCCACATCAGCGCCTTCAAAATGTCTTCACATGCTCAAGCTATGTGAGATCACATTTTGTGCCACATCAGCCAATAATGTTTAATAGGAATGGGTGGTTCAAGGATTCAATAGGAAAATGGCGTAGTTAAGGTACCTGAGGGGAAAAACCCAACAAGTTTGGGGGCCTGTTTATGAGTTCCGCCAATATGTATTATTAAACTTTTCTCATTTGTCATTCTAGCAAAGGTTACTATTTACTCCTTAACAAGTTAAGAGAAAAATGTAAAGATATGACACCTAGGCCTAACTCAATCCCAAAAGCTAGCTCATGAAGGGAGGATTGCCCAAGTCCATAAAAGGAGACCACCGGTCCATTCCCCAACCAATGTGGGACTTTTACCCACTCTAACAAAAAATACATGTTATTCCGGCAAGACAATAGATTCAAACAAACTGCTTTATAGCACTAACCTTTAAGGCAAGGAAGAAACTTAAGCCACATACACAAGTAGCTTTTGTATCGACTATATGACATTTTCACCAACCACTAATACGACATATTATATGACAACAACAAACAGTAAAACAACTAATTGGCATAGAGCATCGGCAAATACCCTGCAACAAAGTAAATATGGATGTCTGCAATTAATACTAAGGCAATAAGTATAATGGGTCAGCCATGTACTTTATTGCGACATGCAGCCAGATTAGTAATATGATCTACTAAATCTGTTTTTTTACAAAAGATGGACCCAATACAATACCAACTTGAGGAGTGATGTTGAAAGTCGAGAATCATTAATAAAATTGCATAGAATATGTTAATCAAGTTGATTAAGTTATGCTACCAAGTAGAATTTTACCATGGCATCAAAGATCTGCAATCTTAGAAGAGACTTACATCACTTTCGTCCAGTGGCAGGTGAACTTTTGCTGCTTGTCTGACCAAAGTGTTCCTTTCTTTTCATAAGTTCACAATTAACTAGTTTTATTTCTTTTGGGTCACCGTTCAAAGCAGCACCGTTCTTATTTCTGTTTTGAGTGTTTCGATGGTACCATGTGTCTTTTTTAGCAATTATTCCTCGTCACTGTCTCTTTCAAGTTTCAACTACTATTCTGACCATTTTCCAATGACTTTTTCAAGAAAGCATTCCTAAAACTTCTTAATCTCTTCTTTTTTTCGTCATGGTATCATGGTCTAGGTATTGAGTGTTTCATCTGAACATTGAATTCTAACTCGGCAACTTTTTAGTTTCTAATCATTCTATGTTGATGTTGTTAACATTTGCTTCACAATACCTCTTTCAGCTGATGAGAATAGATTCTTTCTACTAAAAGAAACACTTTCTTATGATGTGCAATTACCAGAGATTTTCCAGAGGGAAGAGTGTTGGCACTGCTTTTCTTTTCAGTGAAAGTTCACTATTCCAGTGACACAATTCAAACAATTGTTTACACTTCCAATGATGTTTAGCATTTCTTGTTGTTAAGCATCCCACATTGGTAGTGGGATGGGCAATTGGTCTTCTTATGTAGACTTGGCCAACCCTCCCCTCTTGAGATAGCTATTGAGGTTGAGTTAGGCCCAAGTGCTATTTCTATCATGGTACCAGAGAGCCAGGTCCATCCAAATTCATGTTCACCACCGATGTTGTTCTTGATCCACGCACTAGTCTTCCAGCCCTAGGCATGACGGGGGGTGCTAAGTATCCCACATGGGTAGTGGGATGGGCAAGTGGTCTCCTTACATGTACTTGCACAATCCTTCCCTCTTGAGAGCTAGCTTTTTAAGGTTGAGCTAGGCTTTGGTGCTATATCTATCACTTGTTTCCAAAATATACAAAAAACCTATTCCCCATCTTGAGCTTTAACGGTAGGTTAAATTTTAAGAGAATTACTAACAAGTAAAGTGTAGAATATTCTCAATGATTGTGTAATTAAGTGGATATTCTCAAAAACCTCCTGTTTCTTTCAAAATAGAATATTTTTATCATGATGACTGAGAAAAATTCCTTGTAAGGAACGATAAATCATTCAACCATGACAATCAACCAACAATGCCTCAATCCTAAACTAGTTGAGATCAGTTATATAAAACAATTATATCCATTCCCATCTATTCAGGTCCATCTTGTTCCAAATTTACATATAAGGAACATCCTAGACAATTATATTTCCAAAAAGAAGTCGAGAAAATATATTAATGAGCAAAAATTGGTTGCAGATGCAATACCCGCAAATTTTAATTGCCATGAATTTTCTCAATCACTAAAGATACAGATCAGATAGTACATTCACTGACAAATGGTGGAAAATGCTCAATAGCGGATGGTTAGTTAGCAGAGGAGAAGGGTCTGACCTACTTGAAGCAAGAGATTCCTCCTAGTTATTCAGATACCCATTTCTCATTACATATGATTTTATCATATATTAACATTTGTTCGAATAGAGCATTGTACAAAATCTAGTCAAAGTTCATCTCCATAAAATTAGATCAAGTTTGGTCTGTTCAGATAAGTCAGTTAGAATCTCAAGATCGGGCAGGGCTCTAAAAGTAAAAAGGATACTGAAGGACTAATAACAGATCTAACTCTCGAACAATTCAGTATGCTACAATTGAGATAAGACATCAAAAGCTGGACACTTTGACATTTTTCAATGAAGAAATTGTTTTGAGTCCAGGGAAACTCATTACAGCCCAATAAGTTGCTAAAGAAGTCACTCATACTTCCTTATCAAAAAAGAAGTAAAGTAATTAATATTCAATAATGACAAATACATCACAAATTCAAGTGATACTAATAGTTAAAAGACATTGGAAAATATGAGTCCTTGGAACATTACCTCAGAGTAGAAGAATAGAAGCTGCAGTGGCATATCAGCAACATTATGCATATTAGAGAACTAACATATAAGATAGCAAAAAAGATAAACTAAATTTATTTGAGTTATGTTGTAGTCCCTTTGTTCTAAATTAGTTGTCATGGCTTGCCTTTTTGTCTGTCCCATATTACTTGACCATTCCTTTAAACACCGAGCCTTACCTTCTCTCACAACTCTTAACATTTGTTGTGCTAATACTCTCTCCACTCTGATCTATATGAGTCCTTTCCATTTGGAATATTGCGAAATATTTGACGTCATTCCACCAATTAAAATTACTTTATACAACTTTCAAAACTTTAAAGAGTTTTAACTTATTTAACTATTTGAATATTAACTTGATAGGACGCTTTCTATTTAAAGTAATTTTTCGCCTATTACTTCAAATTGACATTATAATTTTGTATTCGGTCAAACACGCCATATAGAATAAAATGGGAGTACTACTTTATTACTTTATAATATCATAATGTTGAGAGAAATCTTCTTCACTAATTCAGCATATCAAAGTCAATCTTCTCAAGCAAGTCTTTTTTCAAAAACTCCTCACTTTCATTATTGCTCTTCACCTTCATCAAACGAAGGTCCTTCTTATAAGGACTGAGAAAAGAAAGGGGCCAATTATCTTCCCAACAACTCTAATAAGGTGGCACCATAAGGGAGATCAGGAAGTAAATCTTGTATACCAGATTCGAGAGTAACAACAACTCCTCCTAAGTCCCAAACAAGAGTAAACCGAAAGAATTTTTTGTAGAATGGGATTTCTCATCATCATAATGCGTTATTAAGTGAAAAGATCTTTCACCTGAGTGACCAATTAAAAGCGGGCCTCACTGATCAAAATAAGTTAAACGGGCTGCCTAGAAGCATAAAAACACTGACTAAAAATGTCAAGGAATCAGAGTACTGCAACAATATTACAGAGAATAATATATCCAAACATGATGATCACAACCAGCACTTGTACAACATATTTAAAATGTAGAAATACAACATACTTATAGCTAAAATGAAAATTGGGCAGGCAAGCTTACAATTTATGGTTCAGGTTGTCACAACACTGCAAAACTGTTGTGCTACACATCTTCTCTTTGTATAACTGAAGGAGTAGGTGGTATCATTATCGCATTTTGACCTCTTGTATGAGACTTGTCTTCCACGAAGGGTTGCTGTCTATCAGGACTATGAACTTCATCTGCAAATCTGCTGGGGTTTGGGGTGCTGCTTTTTATTATTGGAAGTGGAGAGGAGTTGTTTGCAAGAGGAGGACCTGAAGTATTATATAGCCCATCCTCACGAGGCAATGGTGATATACTTTCATCTAGTTTCCTACAAAATTTATCTTCCACGATGTCATAGGAATTTCCGGTCCTTACTTCCTGAGCAAGAGAGCACCAACAGCAGAAAAGCCATAGTGCACAGTCAGCAACAGAAGGTTTACCACAACAAGTATTGTAAGGAGGCAAATTGTATCTTTTTCTCATCTGAATCCTCCAAAAGCCACCGTATAGTAACCCAAACAGACAAAGAAAAATCCCAGTAACTCCTAATATCCCCCTGACAGTATCACTGTCAATATTAACAGCAGCCAAATTGAAGATCCAGAAAGGAGCCATACAGAACAGAAGAAAAGTTGCAATATGAACATACATATTTCCAAACCCAAGTCTCTCCATATTCCAACCAAAAACACAAAAACTGCAGCACAAAGAGAGATATGCCAAAGAAATATCATCCCAAAAATCAAGAATGCCTCCACTCCATTGTGGTCTAGTTTCAACAAGTCTCCCTTCATCTGATGCAAAAGAAAATCTCTTTTCCAATGCTTTTCTTCTCAGTTGGCTAGCACTGCTGCTCTCGGCAGCTGTTGTTCGAAGTTGTGCTTCCTCGTCTAACTCAGTATCATAATCTTTTCCTAGAGGGCTGAGCATACAGTAAACTCCAGCAATGGCAGGTGCACCAATTGCAACTGAGATACATATTCCTACCCCAATAGCTGGTCTTTCTGACCTCTTGTAACCCAAATTAAGCCCACACAGAGCATATTGAGCAAAACAGTTGAGATTAAGTAATGCGACAACCACCATCATGTGTGTCCATTCATGGGGCTTATAAGTTCCATTTTTGCAGTAAACCTTTCTCAGCCTGGAAATGTCTTCTGGCCTCCATCGCATTAAAAGAACAAAGTGATATAGCCTTTGCGGGTGCTGGTATAGACACATGAGAGTAAACAATGCATTAAGAATTTGGTTATTCACTTCAAACCATGTATCTCTCATAGATTTCTTAGGGATGGCATGGTTCAACATCCCCGTCATCACAAGAAACAAAATTGCACCAGAAACAGCTACACATACAATCCAGATAAAAAGTACAATATTCAGCGGATTTCTGAACCACTCTTTGCACATTTTCCTAAGAGCTGGCCAATCCAATTTCCGTGAAAGTAGTCTAGTAATACGTTGACGGAGATGAAGGCTGCTAGAAGAAGGTACAGTTCGAGAAAAATCATCTCTTTGATCAGCTATCTGTTGAAACTTTGCCGATGGAGAACCCAAATTACCAAAGTTGAGGAACTTTAGCCTTTTGGGAATAGCAAGAGTACTACCCTGGAAATGGCTCTGAGAATTTTCATTACTTACAAGTCCCCTTTGAGATGTTGAAACATTCAGAGGTACATGAGTCTTAACTTGACCACCCATAGGTTCCTCAACAATACCATGATGTTCACCATTGCCAGCAGATGTCATTTGAATGTTTTTTGGATTCACAGTCAAAATATTAAACTTTACAGATCATTATCTACAGCTTTTCCGCTTCAATGGGGCAAACAAAATAAGCATCTAAATCTGTAAATTAAGAAAGCTACATCAATAATCAAATGCTTCCACATTTCTGGTACAAAAAAAGAGATCTGGCTAGTTACAAGACCAAGCAAACAGGTTAACAAAACAAAAATACATAAAAACCCAACAAACTTATCATAAAAATAAGCTAAATGAATTTCCTTAAATCTCACTCAACACACACCATAGGAATATAGAAACTAAACTAAAAAATAATAACAATAAGTCAGCGAATCTTAATAGCCCAGTTGATTGACTACATGAACTTTCACTACCCTATTTCCCCTTCCCCTAATTTTTTTCCAAATAAAACATGAGCAAATGAGTATGAATCAGGGAACTGGCCAAAGCAGGTAGAGAAATAACTAATAAGACAAAGAAGTCAACATACCATGAAAACAGCATAGAGATGAGAGTAATCTGAATCAAAAATTGAAGTTTAAATTTTCTGGGTTGTTCTCCATTAACCTAAGCTTCAATTCAATTATAAAAATAAGCATCTTTATAATTATTTCAATTTTTCTGGGTTTACTTCATATGAAGGAACAGGGATATGCCAAAAGCGACCCAAAGAGAAGATAAACAATACAAAAGCCAAATGAGTAGTACACAAGTAGAAAAATGAAAAGCATCTAAGCTACTTACCGATCAGAAAAGGAAAAGAGGAAAGCGCTCACCTTGTTCAAATATCTTTCCCTTACATGTGACACAAACATTGATCCATTTTTATATATATATAATTTTTTTAAATGCTTTTATAAAAAATAATTTAACATATTTAATACTCCAATGATGTACATGCTTTAGTTTAGAACTAAGGGTAAAAAAATATATTGAGCAATAATATTTTTAGGAGTTCGTTTCACATTTTAATTATTCACTTTTTCTGACTGAATTATCATGATAGTTCAAATTAAAAAAGAAAATAATTCACACCCCCTCTATCATTAATTACTTGTCTATATTGACACATCAAGAAAGGACAACATTTTTTTTTACATATTATACCCTTAATTAATTAATTTTGAATAAAGTAAAACTTCTTGAAAATCTTAAATTTTTAATTAATCTATCTTATAATTAATAGGGGTAAAATGATAAATACCGATAGTTAAAATATGAAATTCGTAAAAAAAGAAATATAATTCAAATCGTGTGTTTTGACCATTATATCTTTGATTTATGTGTCAAAAATTTTATTCTATAGAATAAACAGATGGAGTATTACCCCAAAGCCGATATTTGACTGAATGAGTTTGGGAATGGGTAAATATGGCACATTTGGTCAATTTGGACAATGGGAGGGTGCCAATGAAGTCTCCATATTTTGGTCTCAATTCCCATCACAAAGCGTGTGATTGATTATTCTCAACTTTATGTTCATCAAACGTGTTAATTTGCCGTGTCTAATTCTTTTTTTCTTATTTGGTGTTAGGTAGCTATATCAGATCTTATTTTATGTTGTTTTTTCTTTGTTTCTTGCCAAATGTTGGACATTCATTTTTAAGTTCAACTAATACAAATTCATATCGAAAAGTTTTAACTTGGAAATAAAGTACTTTTTGCCTAAGTGATTTAAATATCAAGGCTTGAACTCGTAATTGATCTATTGAGAATGAAGGACAACACTTTTGTACGTGAATGTAGTATGTCACGTCATCTCGCTCAGCCACATCAAAGTAAGTTTGTTTCGTAATCGAATTGTAAGCAAAAAGTCAACCGTAAAATTGACTTATTAACTTATTGGTATTAGGTTATTAGATAAATGGTTGGTGAATGATTAAATTTTTATAATTAATGATTTATCGATGTAAAAACGAATTACTCAATTTTCTTATCGGTAAACTATTAACTCATTAAGAGTTAAAATACTTACACTTTTACTCCTTAGTGTGTATATAGAGTACATAACATATTATTATTAACCCTAAAGCCTCATTTAATATTTCTAATATGTATATATTGTTGTTAACCCTAAAGCCTCATTTAATATTTCTAATATGTATATATTGTTGTTAACCCTAAAGCTCATTTAGTTATCTATCGTATCAATTATTATATTACTATATTATTAACCCTAAAGAGTAAAGCCTCTCTTTATTTAGTATTCTATTTTTTCCCTTAGTTGCTCCTAGGTTTTCTTGCTCAGTTGTTCTTTGTTTTAATGCTTTTCAAATTTAGAGTTTCTTTGCTTGATATATACTTCTCCGTCGATAATAGATATTGGGTAAAGTCTTCATATCTCCTTTTATTTTTTTTCAATTTTTTTTTATGTACATCGTATGTGCAAAGTCTGTTTTATTTCAAATCTTAATTGGTATTTTTAGGAATTATAAATATCTAAATTTTAGGATTTTATTAGAAGTTGTTGAATATTAAATTCTGAATTCTTGAAACTTTTGAACTTTTTTTGGGACAAAGAGTAATACGCTTGTGATTTATTCATTTATTATGAGTAATAAAGCTAATCCTTTGATTTTTTATTATTGCAAAATGAGTTCTTTTATTTATAATTTAATTGCTACACTTTTTATGGGTAACCAACATGGGTTGTGGTGCACTGGTGGGAGTGATTCATCCTTAACCAGATGTATCGGGTTCAAGCCCTGGGTATGGACAAAATCTTGTTGGGAGTGTCATCCCTGAATGGGCCTTGCGGTGCACTATTCGAATTTAGTCGGAGCCTTAATGTGGGCTCCAGACACCGGGTGGAAAAAAAAACCATAACTAAGTTGTGGAGTTCTGAAAGAGGAGTAACAAAGTGATAGTTGCATAGATAGAAATTCTACACGGTAATTCTAGGGGTGTGATTAGTTCTTTCATTTTGTATGTAATCTAATAAAGGCCTACCTTAGAACCTGCATGTATTCTTTAGTTGCGTAGAAAAGAAGTTAAGATGAGGACTTAACTTGTGTAGAAAAGAAGTTAAGATGAGGAAAAAGAACTAAGCATAGAAACTTGAGACTCATGTTTCATCTAACGATTTGAGATCTTATGGTGATGACCCAAGTACTGCAAGGACTTAGTGTCATGATCCAAGGCTACCCCTAAACGTGCCATGGTGAATAGGATCCTACAAAACTCTAAATAAGCCATTTGACATAAGCATGACACTATGATAACAACATAACAAAAATGAATCATAAAAGCGGAATGTAAGTCTCAAAGCTTCATCTCAATATGATACCAAATCAAAGTACAAAGATTTCATAAGCGGAAAATACTAAGTTTGACATAAGCCTCTACTAATTTGTGTGACTAGGACAAACCCTAGTCACGAAACAAATCTAAAAATTGAAATGACATAAAACAATAAAGACATGTGGTGGCGAGGCCCCTCATCCATAAGGACTCACCGACTCTGAATATAACTGATCAATCCAATAATAGCCATGATTAGATGGAAGAGCATCAAAACCTATATTATAAGACAATATAGGCACAAGAAATGTATGTGTCGGTACTTGAAATGTACTGAGTATGATGATAAATGCATGAGTAAAGACATAATATCATAATGAATCGGGAAAACATGACGGTGCATGACCAAGTAAAACATACTATGATTTGGTGAGCTCTCAAGCTTTGGCTCCCTAAAGACTAAAGAAATGGATAAAAAAAGGGGGGGACTTATGCAACGGGCTA
Organism: Solanum etuberosum; assembly: GCA_029582245.1. Taxonomy (NCBI): domain Eukaryota; kingdom Viridiplantae; phylum Streptophyta; class Magnoliopsida; order Solanales; family Solanaceae; genus Solanum; species Solanum etuberosum. Next base: position 40,414 of record JAJONR010032033.1, read on the forward strand.
TGCCACCCAAACCAACTGAGGGAAGTCGCATCCGTCCCATCGCAAGCACCTACAATGTCATCTCCAAGTAAAACATACTATGATTTGGTGAGCTGAATTTGTAAAACATGATACAAGGTCCATGCAATATTCTAAAAATCATACATACGCTTAAATCATAATCTTTTAAGGAAATTATAAACTGTTGTGGGAGATATTGTTAACCGACAAAAATCATGTGAGCGCTATAACATGGAGTTCAGTGTATTTGTTTTCACACCGAAAAGAGAGTTTCCTACTTGCCAAGGTAAGAACCATAGTCATAAGTTTAGGTGGATCCACTAGCTAGAGTCAATTAAGACTAAGTCCTACAGGGCACGTAGTTATGGGACAAGATGATTGCTACCAAAGAACTCCGTCTCTACTAACAGGTGAACCTCCATCCCAAAGTTCACTCGGTGCTAAGTAAACTCCCAAAGGAAACGTACAAAATCATATCATGTTCATACTTCTTGAAATGGTAAGAATACATAAGCTTCATATCCCAGGAATAACTCCTTAAAACTATGATTTCATATCGTACTCATGAGAAACACTTATCTAAGCATCTAAATCATGATTATCTTTTCATAATAAGAATTACTTCAATCGGAAGCATTCAATTTCATAAAACATATTTAATACTTTATCTAAAAACATCCTTGATTAATAAATTCCCCAATTCGTAATGCATGCATATCTTCAAGCTTAGTTCATAATTGTCACGACTCATCTACGAACCACATGTACACTCTGTACAAAAGACCATGAACCGTATTGGTCGATCGTAGATCCAACTACTGAAAACCAACTTTCTGAATCAAAACTACGAACCAAGACCACGAGCCGACAACCATTTTATGAGTCGTAAAACACCCCTCGTACATTATGCCTTAGCTTTATGGCTAGACCTTAGGCTTGGAACCACAGATGGCCAAGTACGGTCCGTATTTCCTTTTATGGGACATATTGGTCAGTCGTGCACCAACTTACGGAAAGTCCCAAGTTTCTGAAAGCCAACTATGACCACTCAACCACGAGTCGTAATCCATTGTATGACCCGTGCAAGCTAGTCGTGCAACCCAAGGTACAAAATATTCCCAAGTCTAGAACTCCATTCATGAACATTATACACGATCCGCAAAAGAGTCCATGAGTCGTCCTGTTGTCCGTAAAACTCCACTTGAGACTTGTCAAATTCCATATTTTCAGGATCTCATCTACGACAGTCATTTACGGATCATAGAACTGAGTACGCTCGGTACTTGGCCTCGTACAAACATGCACCAACAAAGTTTTTTGTAACTTCCCTTTCAAATCAACTTTTCAACTTCCGAGGTATTACACTTAGGGTCTGTTTGGAAAGTTATCATGATAATTGAATTTGGTGTGATTACACTATCTGGCATGTTTGGTTGACCATGTAATTAGTTGATCAGCATGTAATTGTGTGTATTTGACATGGGTAATTATAATCTCCAATTTTCAAGGAAGGGCTGTGAATTGTTGATAATTAAATGGTGTAATTAAAAGTTGATTACTTTTTAATTTCTTCTTTTTATTTTTATTTTTTTGTTTTAATTTATTTTCTATTTCTATTATTTTAAATTATTTTTTTATCATTCTAAAAGTTTATTCTTATGGTATATTATTTATATTTCATTTCTTTCTCATTCTCAACCTTAAATAATTAACTTTTATTTTTAAAATTTGATATAATCTTATGATTGCAATTGTGCATCCAAACAGTACATGTGTAATTACTGTGGCAAACAAATAGGTCAGTGTAATTACTAAGTTGTGTAATTATAGGCTGATAATTACTACCCTAGGGTGATATCTTCTAGATGGACCGAAAGGACTCAAGTTGTACAGGAAGTTGATCGTTTTACTCCTAAGATTACAAAACTACAGATTCATAAAAACAACAAACTTAACGTTACGATCTAAACTGGAAATCCACAACCTTAGTTTCACATCTTATTAATAACAACCAACTTTTTAGTTACTAAGCAATAAAACAATCAAATCTTTCAAACTTTACTTTCTACAAGTGTTTTGGAAATAAAAACTATTTGTTCTCGTTAATATTATCGTCATATTATTCTCTGGAATTCTATCTCAACCTTATTGAATTCTATAAGCGAACAACAACCGTTTTATTATTTTTTAATTAGACTTGATAGATTATCTTTTTGTCAAATATTTTAATAATTTATGACATATTATTTATAATATTAATCTTTTTGTCAAACATGCATTTCATGATATTCATAGAAATGTTATGCTTTTAGTTTTTATGATTAATTCAATTGAAATATACTAATTTAAAAAATATAAATTAATTATTTTTCATAATATTAATTAAGAACGTATGTTTATTAATTAATATATTTTCAAAAGACAAAATATATCTTTTAATTTAATAACATTTATATAGTTTCTTATTTGTCTTATATAAATTTTAATTAATTAACTTTTATTTTTAAAATTTGATATAGTCTTATGATTGCAATTGTGCATCCAAACAGTACATGTGTAATTACTGTGGCAAACAAATAGGTCAGTGTAATTACTAAGCTGTGTAATTATAGGCTGATAATTACTACCCTAGGGTGATATCTTCTAGATGGACCGAAAGGACTCTAGTTGTACAGGAAGTTAACCGTTTTACTCCTAAGATTACAAAACTACAGTTTCATAAAAACAACAAACTTAACGTTACGATCTAAACTGGAAATCCACAACCTTAGTTTCACATCTTATTAATAACAACCAACTTTTTAGTTACTAAGCAATAAAACAATCAAATCTTTCAAACTTTACTTTCTACAAGTGTTTTGGAAATAAAAACTATTTGTTCTCGTTAATATTCTCGTCATATTATTCTGTGGAATTCTATCTCAACCTTGTTGAATTCTATAAGCGAACAACAACCTTTTTATTATTCATTGCCGTCTAACAGTCCGCCACCCAACCCTCGAAGCCGAAGGTATGCTTTTTTCTACTTTTTTATTATTTCAATTCCATTATAAGTATTAAATTATTTTTCTTATTACTTGTATTATATTGTATTATCGTCGATTATAAAGTTTTAATTATTGTTCAATTATAGTATTCTTGGTTCCAAAACTATATATTGAATTATTTAGGTTTAATTTTTCTTGTATTCTTGGTTCCAAGATTTTGTGATTTTTATTTAATTCTTGTGATAAACTTATCTACACATTTGACTTTACTCAAATGTTTTGTTAATTTGGTTCTTAAGTTCCTAATCAATATGTTCTCTTCGAGCAACTAGAAAAATGTATTTCATAATTATTTGCTTCTCTGTAAATATGAAGTATGTTTTAGAGCTTGTGCATTAATTATTATTGACTAGTTACAACACTTTGAGTTTCAACATTTGCACTTATAAGTATTGCTTATGAATGGAAAAAAATAAGAAATATGACCAAATTATGGAGGAATGATAGTCAAATTGAATATTTTTAAATTATTGTTGAATTGAAATTGAATCTTCTAGAAAGTAATTTGTTTTATTGGTTGTAGAACTTTGAATTGAATAGGAGTTAAATCTTGTTTAACTTAGTTATATTGGTTATAGAACTTTGAATTGAATTTTCAATCTAATGTAAATTATTCGATTCTTAAATTGAGTATTTGAATAAAAATTGAATCTCGAATATTGGAAAAAGACAAGTTTTAATTAAGTTGAAATTTAAATTAAATTAATATTTGAATGATGATTTTATGATTGAACTTAGGATTCAACTTCGAACTTAAAATTCAAATTATAAGATACAATTGAATTTTGAACTTATAATTAGAAAAATAATAATTATTAACTTGAAGCCAATTATTGTTACAACTCAACAAAACTTTGGTGGTACCGTGCTTTATAAATTGTATCACTATCTTTGTCGTTCTGTCATAAATAAATAAACAAATAAAATATTACTAAGATCAAGGGTTGTTAGCTTAGCTGACATTGTTGACAGGGTCAAAAAGGTTGACGATTCTGGGTAATGAATATTTATAATGGAATCAAGTCACCAACGACTAATTTAATTCTATTAATGGGATATTTAGGGTGTGTTTGGTACGAAGGAAAATGTTTTCTATTGAAAATATTTTCTTAGAAAATAAGTGATTTCTAACTTATTTTCTTATGTTTGGTGGTTGCTTAGTAGACATATTTTCTGAAAATTAATTTTTAATGTTTGGTTGGTGAATGAAAAATATCTTTTATTTTTGGCTTGAGACTAGAAATTTCTTTTTAGGAAAATAATTTATGATCCGAAAATCAACCCGATAATTAATCTAGGACCCGATCCTGACACCTGAACTAGGACAACACCCGATGACCATTCCAAAATTCGATCCTGAGATCTGACCCAAACTTTCGACCCAAAACATGACCAAAGAAAATATTATTAAAAAATAATTTATTTTTTAAAAATAAAAAAATTCGACGGAGATGGGGGTGACGGTGGCTGAGGGAGGGGGGATGGGGTGGAGGTGACATAAAAAATGTTTTTTTCAAAAAAATTGAAATCTTTTTCAAAAACTTTTAAAAAAATTAATATTGACAGGGGTGGCGTAAAAATATTTCATTTTTTAAAATTTGAAATATTTTTCAAAAATAATTATTTTTTTAAAAAAATTTGACCGGGATGGCCGGGGTCGGGGATGGCGGGGGATAGGGGTAGGGGTGGTATAAAGAATGGAGTTATTTTAAATTTGAAATATTTTTCAAATTTTTTTATAGGGTGGCCTAGGCTAGGGGGGAGGGTGGAGGTGGCGTAAAAATTGATTTTTTTTTTAATTTGAAATATTTTTTTTTAAAAAAAGAAATTGATGGGGGTGGCCCGAGTTGGGGTTGGCTTGGGTTGGAGGGTGGGGGTAGGAATAACGTAAAAAATGATTTTTTTAAAACATTTGAATAATGTCCAATTTTTTTTTAAAAAAAATTGACGAGGGTGGCATGGCGTAAAAAATGAAAAAAAATTAAATTTGAATATTTTTAAAATTGAATAGATTGTTCATACAATATGGAATGATTATATTAAAGAATAACTAGTTAATACCATTATTAATTTTTTGGATCTTTGTATAATTATGTGCATTTGAAAATTTGTAACAACATACAAGAATTTATTTATAAAAGGAACATGGAGATATGTGAGTTATTAATGCAGCTGTAATGACCCGGTCGGTCATTTTTTTTTTTTATGAAAATTACCATTTTGCCCCTCCCGGTGTTGACCCCAAGTCATTTTTTATTGAGTTTGAAAAGTTGGTTTTGAACTTTGAGTTAAAAGTTCAGAATTTGGTAAGTTTTGAGTTTGAAATGCTAAGTTGTTAAGAAAGTGGTTTTCGGTGTTTTTTGGAGTTTCAAGTGTAGGATTGGGATTTCGTTGATTCTATTAGTCCCGAAATCTGAAATCTGATACGTGAGAGTTGTCGGTTTCAATTTCCGAGTCTTTTTGAGGATTTGAGGTCCTAAGTTGTGAATTTGTGGAATTTTAGCCTTTGGGTTGACTATGATCAACATTGGGGGTTCAGATGCTCGAATCTGAATTTTGAGAGTTCCCTTGGATTTGGGGGATGATTTTAGGCCAAGGCGATGTCTTGGTTGGTTTTTGAGAGGTGCCGAGTTTGTTTTAGCCTTTTTAGGCGTGAGTTAGTTTCTTATGATTTTCACGGATGTCGGGAGACCTCGGATTCGTGTTCTGATGTTCCATTGAGTCTGGAACATCGAGTATAATCGATTTGCGTATGTGGTTTATGTTTACGGGGTTCCGAACGAATCCTGAGGGTCCTTCCGATGATTTTGAGTTGGCTGGTTTTTTGTGTTCTGGTGCAACCCTCCGTGTTCGCGGACAGGAAGGGGTGAGAACCCCGTGTTCGCGGAGTCTCGACCGCGTTCGCGGGAGACCTGCCGCGTTCGCGGAGGTCCAGGTCATTTAAAACCCACGATCGCGGAGGGGGCTCCGCGTTCATGGAGGACCTCTAGCAATGTTTAAACCCAATTTCGGGGTTTCTTCCCCATTTTTCGTCTTTGGAGCTTTGAGAACTCGGTAGAGGCGATTTCAAGATAAAATTGTTGGGTAATGTTTCTTAACTCTAAATCTTTGATTACCCATTATTATTATTATTGAATTTATGAGTTTAAATCAAGATTTTGGGTTGATAAATTGGAAGTTCTTCATGAACCTGTGTTTAAAAGAAAAGGTGAGTTATGAACGGATTTTCAAGCCCATTTTTGAAATGATTTTCCCTAATGAGTTCCTAAAGTCTTGAGTAATGTTTTCAAGTATTATTTTTCCGGATTCAAACCTTATTTTTGGAATAAGGTTTGTGTTGATTGACCCACTTTTCAAGAGAATTGATGTGGGTATTGTTATTTCCGGGAATTGATTGTGAATACTTGCTTATTTTTAGGTTGTGTGGCTTCAGAAGTGATTCAGAAGGAGAAGACTCAACTATTGGAGTGATTATTGATTGATTTAAGGAAAATGGCTTACTAAGCCTTGTATTCTAGTTTAATTTGTATGCTTCCTTCATTGCTTGTGTGTTGGGAGTAATGAGAATGAGGTAAAGGGTTAAATTTTCCACTTGATACATCTAAATGAATAAAAAGGGGTTGAAATGAAAAGGCTATGTGTTGAACATGATGATGTGAATTGCCTTAATGTAACCCTTATTGATTGATTGATTGATGAAAGGCTTGAAAGCATGAATGTGGACTTGAATTGCGTAAATTGTTGTATATTCTATGTGGTGTGGTATTGCTTGTTGTAACACCTCGGTATTGAAAGAGCTAAAATTAGAAAGAACTAAATTAGAAATAGCAAAATCTGAAATTTTGCAAGTTATGCATGAGTTATGAGTTTTGGGTCAACTTCAAACGACCATAACTTTCAGTACATCATGAGTTAGGTGACCCATAAGATATCAAATGAAAGGTCTTGAAATCCTCTTTCCAACGCCACTGAGTTTGCTAATTTTTGAGCTAATATGAGGGAGATATGCCCGTTTGAATTTGGGATGTCCAATTAAGGAAAGTTACCCAAAAATATGAGGGGTATTTTAGTCTTTTCCTTACCCAATCAGATTTAAGCGAATTTTGGTAATACTTAGGGGTCTAATCTGATTTGATTCAGTTTTACAATTCCTAATTTACGCTAGGGTTTTGAGAGGAGTTCAAAAAGAGGAGAAAAGGAGAAAAGTCAAGGCGTTCATCAAGTTTTCTTGCCATTCAAAGGTTGTTTCGCCAAGAGTTTAATCCCTAAGAGGTATGTGAGTTCTCATAGTGTTGGGTTCGTTCACCCACATGCCAATCATGTTATTTTCAGCGAAGTTTCGTTCTTGAAGTTGAAAAGTTTGAGTTCTTGATTAGTTTCTTGAAGTATTATTTCCGTTCTTGAATTAGGATGGGTATGATGATTTCTTGAGGTAATTGTTTGGAGTTTAAGAGTTGTTTTGATTAGATTCTTGTGTACTTTTGTTGGCTATTCGAATCTAAGTGATTGGGGAAGAAAGCATTCGATTTTAGGTGAATTGGGGTTAGAAAATGAGTAAGAAAATTCGTAGGAAAATTTTGGGCTGGGGCTGGCGCGTCGCACCAGCAGTGCGCCAGAAAGTGGCGTCTGTAGTTTGACTCCTGAGGCGTCGCGCCACTCAGTGTGCCCCAACTTCCCTCCTGTAGTTCAGGGTCTGGCGCCCTGAGCCATTCAGTACGCCAGGGTCGCCAGGTCCTCTACCCTTTCGACCTTCTATCCGTATGGGTTCCCTCGAATCGTACCTATGTTTTCTAGTTGATTTCTACACTCTAAGGTACGTCTAAACATCGAGAGATCATCCATAACATGAGATCATAACCTTGAATTCATAATTCAAATTCAAGGTAGAGCTAAGAGTCAAGTCTTGAGAGTTCTTCGAGTCATTTTAAGAGGTCTTTTACAATTGTTTTAAAACTTGTTTTAAATGACTTAAGCACAAAGTTGAGGAAGAGTAGAGCTGAGTTCATTTTCTTTAAAATGATATATGGGAACTAAGTATTCTCAAGAGGAAATGTTTTTACATTTAAGATGAGAGGAAACACCGATTTCCCAAGAGTTCATGAACAGTTTTCAATATTATCTCTTTTTAGAGAACCTTTTGAGTAATAATCTCAAAGTTGAGGAAGAGGAAATGTTTTCTTTAAAACATAATGAGCTAAGTTATATTTTGGGAGTAGTATTGAGCACCGATATGGGGAAGAGTTCTAACAACTCACAGCTCCTATAAACCATGTAGCCAACGTGGGTAGAAAAGGGTCATACTTTTTAGATGATTCCTTTATTGCTTTTAAGCATAGACTAGTGGATCCACTTAGTTAGTAGGTTCTATACCCCGTCAAAGTATAGGATAGTTTTGGCAGCGTGGGTTAGATGTTGTACCATCACATAGCTCATAGTGATGGTTGTCGGTTAGAGAATCTCCCAACAGTTTCTATTTTGTATTTTTGCATACAAACAGAGTTTATATTGTATTTTCTAATACATTGAGTTGTTATCTACTGTTTTAAAGCTTTTCTTTATACTGCATTATTTATATTGCTTTATATTTAAATGAGGTTGAGTTGAGTTAAGAAGAGGTAAGTGTTTCTTCAGTTCCAATTCAAAGCTTATGTCTTATTTAGATTTCCCCTCTCATGCTCGTACATTTCATGTACTGACGCCATTTGGCCTGCATCTTTTATGATGCAGATACAGGTAACCAGGATCAGCATCCAGTGCTTCGTTGATCCAGTTGAGCTCCAGAGTTATTTGGTGAGCCTCCTTGCTTTTGAAGGATCCCTTTTGTTATGTTTCAGTTATTTCAATTGTTAGGATGATCGAGGGTCTTGTCCCGGCATCCCTCATAGTATTAGAGGCTTCATAGATAGATAGAAAGTAGTAGTTAATGAGTCTTTTTCATTTCCTTTGTTAAATGTTTAGACTTGAGTTGCCTCTTTGGCCAGTGAATGTTTTCTTTAAACATTATGAGTTATCTCTTTTAAAGACATTGAGTAAAGTTTGCTTTTGAGACCTCTTAATAGTTGAGTAAAGTCTTCCGCTGAGTATTGAGCCAGGCCAAGGGTTCTCTTGGGGCCAACAATAGTTCTCGAGTGCCGGCCACGTCCAGGGTATAGGCTCGGTGCGTGACACTTGTGTGCTTTGATCTTTGAACACCGTGATGAGACATGTGATGGTTATTATGTCGAGGTCTTTGCCAGCGAGTGATATTATGCCGTGGTCTTTGCCGGCGAGTAATATTATGTCGAGGTCTTTGTCGGCGAGTGTTATTATGTCGAGGTATTTATCGGCAAGTGTTATTATGCCAAGGTCTTTACCGGTAAGTGATATTATGCTGAGGTCTTTACCGGAGAATGTGTTGTGCCGAGGTCTTTACCGGCGAGTGTTAAAAACCGATGGGAAATGATTCCGACTAGTGATGATCATTATGACTTGATAAACTTGATGCTTATGCGTGACTTACTTGTGAATTGTAATTGATGTACTTGTTATGTGTGACTGAACTACTTGTCATTGAGATTGACTTATTTGAGTTGTCCATTTTTGATCTATGAAGCTTGAACTGTGAATATTGGGCCTGTGAGCCGTGTATTGTAGAATTGCTAGGTTGGGCTGATTTCTATGCAGGTCGTAGTTTGAAGAGGTTCGGTTGGAGAGTAAGGGGTATTAGATTTCTAGCTAGTTATTTTTTTATTAGGTTGTTTGCTGGATACTGTGTTGTTGGTACTCACCCTTACTTCTATACTTGTGTAGGTTACGAGCCCGAGTGATCTTTTTCTCTCTCTATTAACCTCGAGGCTCGTCAAAGACTTGAAGAGGTAGCTGCTTGTCATTCGACAGACCCTTTTCTTACACTTTGTTCTGTTTGAGAAATAAAGATTGAGACTTGTATTTATTTCTTTGTTCCATTTTTATTTTATTTTCATTGGGTTGAGGCTAACTTGTCCTTGTGGGAAAAGACAAGTGCCATGATGTCCATTTTTGGGTCTTGACAAAATCGTATCAAAGTCCCAGGTTCATAGGTCTCACGTGTGTACAAGCCAAGTCTAGGTAGAGTCCTGAGGATCGGTACGGAGACGTTTGTACTTATCTTCAAAAGGCTACAAAGATTGTTAGGAAACTTCCTTTTATTCATCATTTCTTATCATGTGTGGTTACCTTCGCTTGTGCTGAGTTTCTGCGTGTTGTTTTGGCAGATGCCGAGGACCAAAGCTTCTATTTCTGGACGTAGATGGGAGGCATTCCCCAAGGCTGTAGTGGAGACCACAACTAACGGTAGAGGTAGGGCCTGAGCTAGAGGCCATGCTCATAGAGTAGCACCACTAGAGGTCGTCCCCGTGGGGTGGCACCAGCCAAAGGTAGAGATAGAGAGGCTTCTCCTGAGCCACATGTTGAGGTTGTTGAGGATCAGGTTCCTCTCGAGTTTGAAGCTCTGTTCTTTCAGGAGACTTTGTTGAGGATGTTTGGTGTGTTAGGGAACTCTGGGGGTGCAGACCCCAGGTAAGCAGCAGACTCCAAGTGTTCATGTTCAGGTGGGCCAGCCACATGTCGTTCCTGCACCGGTTGTTGGTGCACAAATTACTCAGGAGGTTATCTTGACGGTAGTTGATCAACAGTGTTATGAGAGGTTTCAGAAGATGAAACCACCCCAATTTCAGAGTGGTAAGAGCGAGGATGCTCATGATTTCTTGACTTTTTTCCATGAGATGCTTGAGGCTATAGGTATGGTGGATGCTCGTGGTGTTCAGTTTGTTTCCCTTCAGCTCTGTGTTCACGCCAGAGAGTGGTGGAGGACTTTTGTGAGGTCTAGACTAGTTGGATCTCCTCTGACAGAATGAGATATGTTTTATAATGCTTTCCAGGTTCGCTTCATTCCATAGAGCATGAGAGAGGAGAGTCGTCTGAGATTTGAGAGCTTGGTTCAAGACTGTTTGTCTGTGACCGAGTATGAGGCCCGTTTCTGTGAACTTTCTAGGAATGCTACAACTATTGTGCCGGATGAGGAAAAGAGAGTTTGTTGGTTTGTGAGAAAGTTGACTTTCTCCGTCAGATCTTATGTGTTCAAGGCAGCTAGAGATGGGGCTTCCTTCCCGTCCATTGTGAGCACCGCCAAGGAGGCAGAGTTGATGGTCTTAGAGGAGTTTGGGGAGTCCAAGAGGGCTTGTTCTTCTGGTTAGTTTTCTAGTGCCTCATCTGGAGGCAGATGTGCACATAAAGGTAGTGGTTCCTTCCAGTGCCTTGGGATGGTTCATGCTTCCATGATAGCAGCTGAGAGTCGGCAGGCAGGCTGAGGTTCTTATTTTTTTGGCCGAGGTTCTTATGGTTTTGGCCGAGGTGGCCATGGTAGTTTGTCTGGTTCGCAGCAACAGTTATCTATGCCGAGATCTTGCTTTACTTTTTGGGATCCAGGTCATATGTTGCGGCAGTGTCCTCTACAGACTCATTCAGGATCTCATCGTTCTTATTCAATTGCTCCATCTAGGGATTCAACACATACAACCAGGGTTTGAGGCATAATTCAGTGCGGTAGAGGTGCCAAAACTACTGGTAGGAGTACTCCAGCTCCACAAGGTGGAGGTAGAGGTGCTACTCAGACTAGAGGCGGCCGAGATGGCCAGTGTTATGCTTTTCTAGGAAAGCCCGAGGTTGAGACTTTTGATGTTGTGATCACAGGTATCGTCCTAGTTTTCCATTGACCTGCGTCTGTATTATTTGATCCGGGACCTACCTTCTTATATGTGTCTACCTATTTTGCTACTGGGTTTGATATGTTGTTTGATTGCATGCTTGTGCCTATTCATGTTTCTACACTAGGGGTGAATCCTTAGTGGTGGATCGAGTGTATCGACCTTGTCTTGTTTCTTTGGCTAAGTATGATACTTGGGTAGACATGATCATTTTGGGAATGATAGACTTTGATATTATCTTGGGTATAGATAGGCTTTCTCCGCATTATGATATTCTTGACTATTATGCGAAGACTATTACCTTAGCAATGCCGAGTGTCTCGAGAGTTGAGTGGACGGATGCTAGTGGTTCTTACCCTAGCAAGATTATCTCCTTCATTAGAGATCATAGATTGATTGATATAGGGTGTTTGTCCTACTTGGCTTTCATTCAGAATACTAGTGTTGAGCCACCTCCCGTGGATTTTATGCCCGTTGTTCGAGATTTTACAGATGTATTTCCTACTAATCTTCCATGTGTTCTTACAGATAGGGATATTGACTTTGCTATTGACTTGGAGTCGGGCACCAAGCCCATCTTTATTCCTCCTTATCGTATGGCTCCAGCTGAGTTGAACGATCAGTTGTAGGATTTGTTGAGTAAGGGGTTTATTCACCCTAGTGTTTCTCTATGGGGTGATCGTGTATTGTTTGTGAGGAAGAAGGATGGATCAATGAGGATGTGTATTGATTATCGACAGTTGAACAAAGTGACAATGAAGAACAAGTATCATCTTCCTCGTATTGATGATAATAGGGTGCATCTCTATTTTCTAAGATTGATTTGAGATCCGGTGATTGATGCGCTCAAATTACACTTCCCTAAAGAAGTATAAACGATCGTTATCAAGTAAAGAATCCAACTTGTAGGTTGGGGTCGATCCCACAAGGAATATGGTCTAGACTTAAACTTAACTCACAATTATATCCGTTTAGTCAAATTATTTCCAAGGAAAGTAAACATGAGGGATTTTGTAAGTAAGTAAATAGATTGTTGACTAAGTAACAAGCAAACAAGATTCAAACTTTTTTTTATCAATATGAGAAAGAAACTAGGGTGTATGTGTTCCCCACAAGCTCTTAACGCACTAATCCTAATAATAGTAATCATTTCCTAGTGTTTAACATGCAAAGTTGGTAAGTTAGGTATCCCTAAGTGATTGGTCCTCCAAGTAGGGAATTTCACCACGCAACTTGGTCCGCCTATGAGTGTATGTTTTACTAACCGTTACCTTTACCCCAGATTAGTCGTCATATCAATGTAGTTTAGTTTTCACCCTCACTCCAATTGACATCAAACTATTAGATATCATCCACTAAATCTCTATTGTTTAATCATTTTCTCATTCATTACCTCCTTGGTCCGGCAAGTAAGAACGAGGTGAGTTCTAACGCGTGCACTCGTTGAAAAGACTTCTAAACGAAAAGATTAACAATACATGCATATACACTATTCAAGAATTACTTAATTATTATTCATACTTTGTTAATTGCTCATGGTTCCCACAGCCCTAGTTGTTGATTTAGCTACTCATGCTTGAGAGTTCACAATTAATAATTAAGTTGAAAGAATTCATGAACTTATAGTTAGAATAGATGAAACCCAAAATCTTGAATTAAATTTCAAAGTGAAAATTGTACAAAATGAAATCCGGAAATTTAATTGCTAAGAGTTTGCAAATTAATTCCCAAAGAACAAAAACTAGAAGTATACAATAATGTCTAACCTCCAAAAGTGAGGATTACAACTCCTATTTATAGAAAACAAATTCTAACTTAAACAGGAAATAAAATAAGAAAATAAACTGCTCAGACGCGGTTTCAATCGACGCCTCGACCGTGGGTCGACCTACGGTCTGTAGGTCCACTTCCGTGGTTCAACACTTGGAAAAATAATCAGGTACTGGAACTTTCAAATCTCTGATCTCCATCGACGGATCTGCAGGACGGCATGTGGGTCGACCTACGGTCCGTCATCTGCTTCATGGTTCCATACTTGGTCAGACTTCCTTGATCTTCCACCTACGCTTGCCCACCTACGGTTTGTGGACTGGACTACGGTCCGTCCTGTCAGTCTGTGGTTTGAGTACTGAAACTCAACTTCCAGACCAGGACCTACGATTTCCCATCCATGGCCCGTCACTAGACCTACGGTCTGTGGTTGGCTCCGTCGGTGGCCACTTCTGCACTTTTCAGCTCGCATCTTCATCAACCGCATCCAAGCCTATTTCCTGCAAAAATTACACAGAAAACATTATTTCTAATAACAAAATAGCCCAAGACAAACACAAACTCTAAGTGAAACGCATCAAAAATACCATAAACTCACGGTATATCAACACCCTCAACTTAAACTTGTTGTTTGTCCTCAAGCGACACACTAAAACTCTAAACGACACTTATGTAGAATCAGACATACAAACTCAAGCAATCACATAGCCTTCACAATCAATTCCATCACCTTAGTGCAAATCTTTTCATCTAGACTCAACAAGCTAACTCATGCGGATCAAAACATGACATAGATCGACCAATAGACACCACAACATACACTTTTCACAATCACCAAGGTATCAATTCTCCAACAATGTAAATAGTGCCCTCACTTCAAAAGAAATCATTTTTCCACACAATAGATATGAATTTTAAATTTAAGGATTCATTCAACACTCACTCTCAAAAGTGACTACAAGTACAGTTAGTACTCAATACCGTAGGCTTGCCCTTATTTTCACTGCATAGATTCTCCAAATTAGTCATTAGGATCACTATAGGACTTTCTTAGCTTGTAACGTAGGCTCAAGGTCAGGTAGGGTACATTTGGATACTTTTTAGTGACTTTTCTGCCCTCATTGACATTACATTACTTTTTTACCTCTTTTCTCAACCAATTCTTGACATCTTAAAAAAAAAAAAAATCTTTCCCTTGACTTTCTTCAACACAAATGTGATTTTGACTTGGTCGCTCTTACTTTTCACACTTCTTTTTCTTTGTTTTCTTCAACATATTTTTCATTGCTCTTTTTGTTTCTTTTGATTTCAATCACATATTTTTCTATCTTTTCTTTTCTTTTCCTTTCTTTTACACCAAACTTTTTTCATACCCTTTTTCTTTTGGTTTCCTTTTTCATAGCCACCCTCAACTTATGCATTTTCCATGAGTTGAGGTGCACAATATCTAATGTCGGACCAGGGCCAAGATTAAGGTAACTTTTTGAATTAGCCACCCTCAACTTAGGCTTTCGGCCTAAGTCAAGGTGCACATGTCCAAGGAGGGACCGGGGCCAAGTCAATTATTTTAGGGAAGGTGAATTTAGGTGTATTGAAAGAAGTGGTCTACATTAAGCTCAATCATTTGGATCAAAGGGAACATTTATTTCTTTTGGTTGACTTTTTAGGCTTAAGGACTTATTTGAACAAGGGCCTATGATCATTTCCCAAATTCTAGCCTAGATTATCTTAGCAGGACCAACGAGGTAAGTTCTAGATTGGCACATACTGTATGAACATTCAACTTTTCTCACAAACACTTGACACATTGTTTCATTATCGTATTATTGCATTACCCAATTCAAGTTTTAGCTTAAGCCATGCTATCATACCGATTCCTTATCATGTCATATGAAGATCCAACACATTCAACCTATAGATCTAGCACATTTCAAAAAAATTGGATAGGTATCAATTTCATGCTTGTTTTTATGCCATCATGCTTTCATTCTTCTACTTACTTCTACACATACAATCCTAAACATGCCGGTTCAACATAAAAGAAATCAGTCCCTTGGGGGAAAAGAACACAGGCAAGAAAACCCCAAATGAGGATTATGAGTTGGGTTACTCAGACTTCACCCTATCACTCAAATTCCATTTGCCCCACCCCTAACAAAATAAGGTGCAATTGCCCTCAATGCACAAAAATCAAAAGTAAAGCATAGGGTGAAGCAAACCCGTGGTGCAAATGCGCCGAAGATCCATCAAGAAGCGGGTGGATCCGGTTTCCTAGAGCCCGTTGGATAAACACTAGGGACTTCATCAGTAACGCCCTCACCAACAACGGGAACACCATCAGTAGTGCTTCTCGAACCAGAAGGACCAATATCAACCTCTCAGGCCCGCTACTGTCGCACCTCTTCATCAATAAGTGATTGCCGATGTGCTGCATCTATCTGTTGGTGCTCCTTCTTCCTTGCTCGTCGAACCTCCTCAGTGTCGGAAGTATGATCAGAGCGGTGGCACTTCCCAACAACACAGGAAGAGTCTGGTGGTGGCATAGTATCGCCAAATAGAGCAGTCATCACCACCTCATCCTCCTCTGCCGTAGGAGAAACGTCTGGTGCGATCTCAGCAGGGGCTAGCAAGGCATCAACATCAGACCGGAGCCTAGCCAACTCTGTCTGGAAAGTGGTGGTATCAATAGTAGGGGCATGCCTCTCCATCATGCGCAACTCAAAAGCATTTATGCACTTATGAATGGCCTGAATCTTCCTATTCATCATCTGCTCCATCCTAACTTCCGACTCCTCAATAGAACGCTGCATCCATGGCCTCATATGCTGCAGCAAGGTAGCCATCTAGGTCTCCAACTTCTGGACTCTGGCCAGAGGAACGACAGTGGACCCTGAAGAGAGAGTGGCTCGGGATGAGCTCGGGGCATGACTAGTGGCCATAGAAGGTGGAGTCTGAGCATCGGCTGTAGGGGCTGGAATGGTAGTGTCATCAGCCTGCATCTACTCCACATCCGCAGCAAGATCAGCACCCAAGGGCGGTACATCAACCTGTGTCTCCCTCTGTGGTGCAGCAAGGTTGGCATCATCCCGAATGTGGCCGATGTCACCGTCTTGGTCGCCTCAAGCAACCTGTCACAATGATAAATAGACACTGAAGCCTCCTTGCAGAGATGGAATATCAGACACGGGAAAGAAAGAGTGGTGGTGGTCTTGAAGGCCCTCTCGTGGATCTCTACGATCAGGATGCAGGAGAAATCAAGATCCAGTCCCGCCATAATAGTAGCAATCATCACGGCCCGATCCCACGTGACAACATTATCCGCCTAAGTAAGGGACAGTCTAGTACGAACCAATAACCAAAAAAACTGCGCAGCGAATCTCAGGGTCACCTTTTAGATAGGCAATGACATGTTACACACCCACTCGGTACGCTCCTCATCCTAAGCAATATGCCGTGCCATCTAATGAAGCAACGTCTCTCTCTGTTCGGCATCCCTCTGAAATGCCCCACTCTGAACAATGCCCATCTTGTAGTCATACTCCGCTGTATTAATCGGCAGAGTGTGGGTTGGCCCATAGATGAACCGGCGGATAGTAGTCTCAGAGATGTCCACGGGGAAGTTCCGCACCAAGGTCGTCTGGAGTGGGGCCTAAGCTACGGGCTTGGCCCGTTTAGAAACGGAGTTCTGGACGGTGGCAACATAGGAGGAATAAAACTCTCTGGTCATCTCTTCGCTGTAGTTCTCGGGGACCCGTGCCAGCCACTCACATTTGTGCCTCCGGAATAGCTCCTCAATAACGGTCACGGTGTGAAGACTCCCTGTCAGAACCCTACGCTCCTTAGTAACGGTACTGGTCATCCTCCGGTGTTCATTCAGCATGGTGCCATTTTCATATATCTGGTGCTGGCCCGCAACATACCATTTGGGCAGGCTCAGCTCTGGTAGGTACCGGGATGTCTCCTGAGCTATCGGCATCAGATGAAGAAGCGGGACCACCACTAGAGCTAGAGTCGGACTACGACTCTCCTGAATGTGTGGCCCCCTCCTCAAACTGGGGGTAGTGGCGTCGACCTCGTCACTCATAGAGATAACCTGCAGGGCTCACCTTGTAGTACGGGGGGCAGTGAGGGAGACCTTGGTGTTAGGTGGGATATACTCGTCGTCGCTGGCCTCATCTAGCAGACGTCGGGATGGTGCGACAAACTTTGATTTCCCCTTCTTGGTGTAAACCGGTGCTTGTTTAAGGGCCATGGTACCTGTGCGAAACTAGTTAGTACCAAAACAAGGCAATAAGACTCATGGAATAATTTTAGAACAAGATTTGGACCTGAACAAAATCTCAAAAAAAAATCAGGCACTAGCTGAACTTGTGACCCACGGTGGGTACCTACGGTCTGTCAATGAAACGACGGTCCGTGGGTCCCCTCCGTAGGTTAGGTGGTGGAAAATTACGTCCCAGATGGAGAACCACGGATGTGCAGAATGGTCCGTCGATTAAACGATAGACCGTAGTCCACACCGTGGTTCTAGACTTAGCCCAATTTTTGTGTGCCACGGATTCACAGACCCCGACCTACGGTCTGTGGGTGGAGTTCGTAGATCAGTTTTGTGCCAGGCATCGCACTACAACTCACAGTCAATGCAAAATTTCAACCAATACGCAATCAAACTAAGCCTAAACATGCATTTCAACATATTTTTCGGTAGTTCATCATCCTTAGGGTTTCGATTACACACAATTCAACATTTTTAACACAACGAAACAACAAACCCTAAATCAAAACTCCTAATTCAGACCTATTGACACTTTTATTCGATTTAGATTAATTGCACACTCACGTACCATCATTCCAAGGGTGTTTCTAAACTAAATCAACATTTTAACAAGTAATTTAACAACCCAAGGTCAAGTTCATCGTTGTGACTTCAATTGAAACAATGAAATATTCAAAGTTTAGGAGAAATCAGTTTACCTTTCAAGTAAGCAACGATGGTGAGTGTGTGATCAAGTACAAAAAGCTTCTAGAACAACGTGGACATCAAACCCAGACCTTGAAAGCTTTTGGAGAGAAAATGGAGGTGATTTGGAAGAGAAAATGGAAGATATGGGATTAGAAATTGAATTGAATCAGTTATGGAGTGATTGGGGGCTTTTTATGGATGAATATGGTGTAAATGGAAGGTTTAAAACGGTTGGGGGGAGAAATTAGAAGTGGGAAATGAATTTGAACTGAAGGGTTATATTTATTTGGGGTCCGGGTCGGGTCAGGCAGAAACTCTAACTTGGACCCACGAGACCCCGTCAACGGTCTGTGGGTCGACCTATGGTCCGTAGGTCGGGTCCGTAGGTCATGCTGACACTTAGAATAAATTTGGAAACTTACCTGGGATCTACGGACGCCATCCACGGTCCGTGGATTGACCAATGGACCGTCGATGGGGCCCGTAGACCACTGTACAACTTTTTCTTCAAATATTGCCTTTTCATCCCTGCACACGTAGAAACCATTAGGACTTTATTTTTACATTTTCTGAACACTTTTTAGACACGGACCCTATTCTATATCTAGCCAACACTAATTGGAAAAATAAACACCTATCTAAAGAGCTACAAAATGAAAAAGAAAGAGAAAAACTCCTATATCGAAAAGAAACTCCTATAGTTGGCTAGATTGTATATCTTGGGTTGCCTCCCAAGCAGCGCTTGATTTAACGTCGCGGCACGATGCAGACATCTTGATTACTTAGACTTCATCAAGATAATAAGCCTCTATCACTTCTTGTACACTCTCAGATTTCTCCAAATACACTTTTATCCTTTGTCCGTTCACCTTGAACCTCGTCCTTTCCTTGTTCTCAATCTCAACCACTCCATGTGGAAATACTTGAGTTATCCTGAATGTTCAGGTCCACTTGGACTTGAGCTTGCCAGGAAACAAGCGCAACCTTGAGTTGAATAAGAGCACCAGATCACCGGCAACAAATTCACGCTTTTCAATCTTCTGATCATGGTACTTCTTCATTTTCTCCTTGTACCAGGCTGAACTTTCATATGCTTTTAGGCGAAACTCATCAAGCTCATTCATGTCATTCAGTCTTTGACTCGATGCAGCGCCCCAATCCAAATTCAACTTCTTTAGTGCCCACATTGCAGTATGCTCTAGTTCTACAGGCAAATGGCATGACTTCCAATATACAAGTTGGTAGGGGGACATACCTATGAGAGTCTTGAACGCAGCGCGATAGGCCCATAGAGCATCATCAAGCCTTCTTGACCAATCAGTTATGTTGACGTTCACAGTATTTGCAAGGATTTGCTTTATCTCTCTATTTGACACCTCAACTTTCCCACTAGACTGTGGATGGTAAGGAGTGGCTACATTGTGACGAACACCATATTACTCTAGCAACGCCTTGAACAAACTGTTACAAAAGTGAGAACCTCCATCGCTGATAATTGCCCTAGGTGTACTAAATCTGGAGAAGATACTATTTTTCAGGAATGCGTTGACACTCTTTCCCTCATTGTTAGAAAGCGCAATTGCCTCCACCCATTTCGATACATAGTCAACCGCAACAAGAATATACTTCATCCCATGCGAACTCACGAACGGACCCATGAAATCAAGACCCCAGACATCGAATAACTCAATCATCGATATCGGGTTCATAGGTAGCTCTTGCTTCTTTGAAATTCCTCCTTCTCGTTGGCAATGATCACAAGACTTGTCAAAATCATGAGTATCTTGGTGGATGGTAGGCCAGTAATAGCCAGACTATAAGATTTTATGAGCAGTCTGAATACTACTATGATGCCCACCAACAGACGATGAATGACACGCCTCGAGTATACTCATCATCTCTACCTCAGGCACACAGCGACGAATAATCCCGTCAGCACAAATACGAAACAAGTAAGGCTCAGCCCAAAAGAATTTCTTCACATCAGATATGAATTTTTTTATTTGGTGGAATGACAAATCCGAAGGAACCAAATCACTTGCAAAGTAATTAGCAAAATATGCGAACCAAGGGATAAGATCATAAGAAGCAGCCAATACTTGTTCATCAGGGAACGCATCATTAATCTCAACTCCATCCTCAAACTTGATCATAGCTTCCTCCTCTAATCTAGACAAACGATTAGCAACCTGATTTTCTGTCCCCTTTCTATCCTTTACCTCAAACTCGAACTCTTGCAACAAAAGCACCCATCTAATTAACCTTGGTTTTGCATCCTTTTTAGCCATTAGATACCTCAATGCAGAATGGTCAGTATGCACTATGACCTTGAAACCAAGCAAGTAGGACCTAAATTTCTCGAATGCGAAAACCACAACAAGGAGTTCATGTTCAGTCATAGTATAGTTCTTTTGAGCCACATTCAGAGCTTTGCTGGCATAGTAAATCGGATGAAGAATCTTCTCTCGCCTCTGTCCTAATAATACCCCAATCGCCACTCCGCTCGCATCACACATAATTTCAAACGGTTGTCTCCAATCCGGTGAAATAATGATAGGTGAGGAAGTTAACTTGGCTTTCAACTCTCCAAATGATCTCAGATAAGCCTCATCAAAATCAAACTTACACTCCTTTTTGAGTAGTTTGCACAATGGGTGTGATGAACCTCCAGTAGAAACCTGCATGCCCAAGAAAACTCCGAACACCTTTGACAGAGATGGGTGGTGGAAGCTTTTCTATTACCTCAACTTTTGCTTGATCGACCACAAAACCTTTCTGCGAAATCTGATGACCCAGAACTATACCCTCTTTCACCATGAAGTGGCACTTTTCCCAATTTAGCACAAGATTGCACTCTTCACATCATTTAAGTACATCGGCCAGATGCATCAAACAATCATCAAACGAATCACCTACCACAGAGAAATCATCCATAAATACCTCAATAGTGTCCTCCACCATATCTGAAAATATCAACATCATACAACGCTGGAAGGTCACTGGAGCATTACATAACCCAAATGGCATCATTTTGAAAGCGAAAGTCCCATAAGGACAAGTGAATGTGGTCTTCTCTTGGTCTTCCGGTGCTATGGAGATTTGATTGTAGCTGAATACCCATCTAGAAAACAATACCAACTCTTACCATCGAGACGATCTAACATCTGATCCATGAACGACATAGGGAAGTGGTATTTCTCTGTCCATGCATTCAGCTTGCGGTAGTCCATACACACTCTTCAACCGGTCACCGGCCTCAATGGAACAAACTCATTTTTAGCATTTGGAACCACAGTGATTCCCCCTTTCTTAGGCACACACTGAACATGACAAACCCAACTACTATCAGTAATAGGATAAATGACTCCAGCATCCAACCACTTAATGATCTCCTTTTTCACAACCTCTTGCATATGGGGATTCAGTCTCCTTTGGTTCTCAATACTTGGCTTACTGTCCGGCATGAGTTGGATTTTATGAGAACAAATGCCCAGTGGAATCCCAATAATGTCCGCAATAGTCCATCCAATAGCCCTCTTGAACCTCTTCAAAACCAAAACCAAAGCCTCAACTTGCTCCTTGTTCAAATCAGCAGCAATGATTACCGATAAAGTGCTATATTTCCCCAAGAATACATACCTCAAGTGTGATGGTAGAGCCTTAAGCTTCAGTTTTGGAGGCTCTTCCACAGACGGTTTTGCAGGTGGGGAGTCGCAATTCTTCATATCTAACTCCAATCTTTTTGGTTTGGAACAGAATTCTAACCTATCAAGTGCGGCAAATAATTCATCATAGTCTTCAATACCATCACCATCAAAATTCATCATTACCGCTGCCAGTGCATCAACACCCAACCTCTCTTCAATAAACACTTCAGAACCTCGCTCCACAATATGATTCACCACCGATACCGACTTAAGATCACTTTCCTGCTTCATAGACCTACAGATATTAAAAGTTACCTCCTCATTATTCAGTTGGAATTTCATCTGCCCTCTCTCCATATCGACTAAGGCACGCCCAGTAGCAAGGAGTGGTCTCCCTAAGATGATGGGAACCTCAAAATCAACCTCACAATCAAGTATCACAAAATCTGCTAGAAAAATGAACGACTCCACTTTCACAAAGATATCTTGGAGAACACTAATGGGCTTCTTCACAGTTCTATCGGCCATGAGTAGACAGATCGCAGTTAGTTTTGGAGCCCCTAAACCCAACTTCTTGTAGATGGACAATGACATCAAATTAATGCTGGCACCTAAGTCGCACAAAGCTTTTGCAAAGTGAAACATCCCAACGGTACAAGGAATAGTGAAAGCTCTAGGATCCTCTTTCTTTTGCACAAGTGACCTAGTAGCAATGGCACTGCAATGTTGCATCCTCTTATCATTCTCAAAACTAACAGCCCTCTTTTTGGTCACCAAGTCTTTCATGAAT
This sequence comes from Solanum etuberosum, assembly GCA_029582245.1. NCBI lineage: Eukaryota > Viridiplantae > Streptophyta > Magnoliopsida > Solanales > Solanaceae > Solanum > Solanum etuberosum. The sequence continues at coordinate 63,354 of JAJONR010032033.1, forward strand.
TTAGCATACCCAGACATTTGTTCCAAAGCTTCTATCAACGAGACGTTTATGGACAATTGCTTCAACAGGACTATGAACCTGCGGTATTTACCCTCTTCAGTCTTTTTTACCAGTCTCTGTGGGAATGGAGGTGGAGGTATAGGCATGGGAACTACTTTTTGGGTCACCTCAGCTTCCTTTGCAATATCATCTTTTGGGACTTCAGTAACCTCAATCTCATCCCCATCCTTCTCTATCACTTGTTCAACCTCAAACGACATGGGGGGGGGGTCAATGGTCTGTTTTCCTCTGCGAGTGGTGACTACCATACAATGCCCATTATTTTTTGGATTCTGGATGGTGTTGCTAGGAAGTGTGCCAGGCTGACGTGGGTTCACAGTGGTGGACAACTGACTAAACTGCTGCTCAAGTTGCTTGATTGATACTGCATGGGCATCAACTTTTTACCCGATTCCAAAAAAGTCATTTCACATCATTTTCACATTTTCATCAGTTGCATCAAACCTCTTCATCATCTTTTGCATCATATCCTCAATGCGTGACATACTATTACCACCCTCTCTATTACCAGGAGGAACATAGGGTCCAACCTTATTATTTCTGTTGCCATAATTGTTCCGGTTGTAATTGTTGTCACGATTGTAGTTTCCATCCCGGACATAGTTACCCTCACGGTTGTAGTTACCCTCACAGTTGTAGCCTCCATAGTTCCGACCTTGGTTTCCTTGCCCTTGGTGCCAATTATCCGTGTTGGAACCTTGGGCGTTGGTTCAGAAACCCCCTGTTTGATCATTTACCAAATTCACATCCTCCTCATAGTAACACTCTTCAACTGGCGGTGGTGGAGATCGAGTCAGATAATTCACAACATTCACTTTTTCCGCACTACCACTCACATATTTTAGTACCAAACCCAATTTTGTTCTCATCTGAGCCATCTCTTCCCGAATGTCATCATTAGATTGGTTGGGCGCAGTTTGGACAACGAACATGCTCCTACCAGTATTTACTTTTCTAGTGCTCCAGGCTTTGTTGTTTTGGGGAATCCTCTCAAGCTTTTCGGTAATCTCCTCAAAAGTGCATTTACCATATGATCCTCCAGCAATTGTATCTAACACAGCTCTTCCATTGTCATCTTGTCTTCTATAGAAATACACCTTCAAAGACTCATCATCTATGCGGTGATTCGGAACACTTCTAATGAACCCAGTGAACCTATCCCAAGAACTACTTATTGACTCTCCTGGTAATGCCGTGAATTTGTTCAGTTTATCTTTATGATTTAACTTCTTGGATACTGGAAAGTATCTTGCTGTGAACACCTTATACATTTGGTCCCATGTGTAGATCGAATTATAAGGCAACTCAGAAAACCACACAGCAGCATCACAGGTCAACGACAATGGGAAAACTCTCAGACCTATGACATCTATATCTAACTCCGATCGTCCTACACAACTCTTGCAAACACTAGACAATTTGGCCATGTTAGCGTAAGGATCTTCTGATGCCAACCCAACAAACAACCCTCTCGCTGTAAGCATCTGTATCAGACTGCTGGTCACCACAAATGTATGTCCCGGAGGTAGTGGAGGTAGAACAATAGGCCCATCTGATCCAACCGTATCATAGTCAGCCCTGTAGTGATCGCAAAACCTTGGTATTGGCAGATTCTGCACCCTTTCTGCATTTCTGTTTATAGGATCACCTTGAATCTGAGCGGGCACATCAAATCCATCTCCTCGATCCTCTCCATTAGGATTATTGTAAACCCCTTGATTATTCATTTTTCTCAAAGTTTTACTCAACTATGGATCGTAGGGGGTCAGTGGTTCGCCTCGACTCTGTGTACTCGACATACACTAGAGTAGAAACCTATAGAAAATAAAAACAAAACAAAACGTAAAATCAGGAAATACTTGACTAAAGTTCAACAATGTAGTTAGTTTAATCTAAAAGCCTTATTCACCGGCTGCGGCGCCAAAATTTGATACGCTCAAATTACACTTCCCTAAAGAAGTATAAACGATCGTTATCAAGTAAAGAACCCAACTTGTATGTTGGGGTCGATCCCACGAGGAATATGGTCTAGACTTAAACTTAACTCACAATTATATTCATTTAGTCAAATTATTTCTAAGGAAAGTAAACAGGGGGGATTTTGTAAGTAAGTAAATAGATTGTTGACTAAGTAACAAACAAACAAGATTCAAACTTTTTTTTATCAATATGAGAAAGAAACTAGGGTGTATGTGTTCCCCACAAGCTCTTAACGCAGTAATCCTAATAATAGTAATCATTTCCTAGTGTTTAACATGCAAAGTTGGCAAGTTAGGTATCCCTAAGTGATTGGTCCTCCAAGTAGGGAATTTCACCACGCAACTTGATCCGTTTACGGGTGTATGCTTTACTAACAGTTACCTTTATCCAGATTAGTCGTCATATCAATGTAGTTTAGTTTTCACCCTCACTCCAATTGACATCAAACTATTAGATAACATCCACTAAATCTTTGTTGTTTAATCTTTTTTCTCATTCATTACCTTCTTGGTCCGGCAAGTAAGAACGAGGCGAGTTCTTATGCGTGCACTCATTAAAAAGATTTCTAAATGAAAAGATTAACAATATATGCATATACACTATTCAAGAATTACTTAATTATTATTCATACTTTGTTAATTTCTCATGGTTCCCACAACCCTAGTTGTGGATTTAGATACTCATGCTTGAGAGTTCACAATTCATAATTAAGTTGAAATAATTCATGAACTTACAGTTAGAATAGATGAAACCCGAAATCTTGAATTGAATTTCAAAGTGAAAATTGTATAAAACAAAATCCGGAAATTTAATTACTAAGAGTTTGAAAATTAATTTCCAAAGAGCAAAAACTAGAAGTATACAATAATGTATAACCCCCCAAAACGAGGATTACAACTCCTATTTATAGAAAACAAATCCTAACTTAAACAGGAAACAAAATAAGGAAATAAACTGCTCAGACACGGTTTCGATTGATGCCTCGATCTACGGACCGTGGGTCGACCTACGGTCCGTAGGTCCCTTCCGTGGTTCAACACTTAGAAAAATAATCAGGTACTAGAACTTTTAAATCTCTGGTCTCCATCGACGGATGTGCAGGACGGCCCGTGGGTCGACCTACTGTCTGTCGTCTGCTTCGTGGTTCTATACTTGGTCAGACTTCCCTGATCTTCCACCTACGCTTTCCCACCTACGGTCCGTGGACTGGACTACGGCCCGTCTTGTCAGTCTGTGGTTTGAGTACTGAAACTCAACTTCCAGACCAGGACCTACGACTGCCCATCCACGGCCCGTCACTGGACCTACGGTCCGTGGTTGGCTTCGTCGGTGGCCACTTCTGCACTTTTCAGCTCGCATCTTCATCAACCGCATCCAAGCCTATTTCCTGCAAAAATTACACATAAAACAGTATTTCTAATAACAAAATAGCCCAAGACACACACAAACTCTAAGTGCAACACATCAAAAATACCGTAAACTCACAGTATATCAGTTATTATCAGCTGAAGATTAGGACATCAGATATCCCTAAAACAGCTTTCAGGATTCGTTATGGTCACTATGATTTTCTTGGGATGTCGTTCGATTTGACTAACTCCCCTACAACGTTCATGGAGTTGATGAACGGGATGTTCCGACTTTTTTTGGATTCTTTTGTGATAGTGTTCATTAATGACATCTTGGTCTACTCCAAGACTGAGGAGGATCACGATCGAAATTTGAGGATTGTACTCCAAAGCTTGAGGGAATAGAAGCTTTATGCCAAATTCTTGAAGTGCAAGTTTTGGCTTGATTTTGTGGCATTTTTGGGACACGTGGTGTCCAAGGAGGGTATTCAGGTTGATCCAACCAAGATTGAGGAAGTCAAGGGTTGGACCAGACCTACATCGATTAACAAGATTCGGTCTTTTGTGGGACTTGCGGGCTATTACCGATAATTTGTTTAGAGCTTCTCTACTATTGCATCTCCCTTGACTAGATTGACTCGTTAGAGTGTGAGTTTTCAATGGTCTAATAAGTGTGAGGAGAGCTTTCAAAAGCTCAAGACCTTATTGACGTCAGCTTCTGTTTTGATTTTACCTGAGAAGGGTGTGGATTTTATTGTTTATTATGATGCTTCTACAGTTGGGTTAGGTTGTATTTTGATGCAGAAGGGTAAGGTGATTGCCTATGCTTCTAGGCAGTTGAAGGCCCACGAGAGAAACTACCCTACCCATGATTTAGAGTTGGGAGCCGTAGTGTTTGTGCTTAAGCTATGTCGACATTATCTGTATGGGATTTATTGTGAGGTCTTCACGGACCATCGGAGTCTTCAGTATATCTTCAGTCCGAGAGAACTGAACTTGAGGCAGCACAGATAGCTTGAGCTACTGAAAGACTATGACATCACCATCTTATATCATCCACGAAAGGCCAATGTCGTGGTTGATGCTTTGAGTAGGAAGACTTCTAGCATGAGGAGTATTGCCGCTATTAGTTTGGAGGAGAGACCATTTGCTAGAGATGTTCAGAAATTAGTCAAAAGTCTCGTATGGTTGTGGTTTTCTGAGGAGACGGGTGGTTTGATTGCTTTTATTGAGGCTCGTTCTTCCTTAGTTGAGCAGATTTATGAGGAGACGGGTGGTTTGATTGCTATTTGTGGTATGGTATGAAGAGGGATATTGCTGATTTTGTTTCGAGGTGTTTGACTTGTCAACAGGTCAAGTGTGAGCACCAGCGGCCTAAAGGTATATCTTAGAGGATGTCTATTCCTACTTGGAAGTGGAAGCGGCTCATTATATTCTTTGTTGAGGGACTACCTACCACCGTGGGTGGTTATGACTCCATTTGGTTTGTTGTTGATAGGTTGACCAAGTCTGCCCATTTTATCCCAGTTTGGGTGAAGTATATGGCGGAGAAGTTAGTCGAGCTTTATATTAGTCAGATTGTGCGATTTCATGGTGTCCATATTTCTATTGTCTCTGATCGAGGTTCATTGTTGACTTCCCATTTCTGGAAGGCTTTGAAGAATGGTTTGGGTACTCGATTAGGTATGAGTACAGCCTTTCATCCTCATACATATGGTCAGTCCGAGCGGACAATTCAGGTGTTGGAGGACATGCTCCAATCTTGTGTGATTGATTTTGGTGCTAGATGGGATCAACATTTACCCTTAGCAGAGTTTGCCTACAACAACAGTTATCATTCCTGTATTCAGATGGCCCCTTTTGAGGCGTTGTATGGTAGACTGTGTAGATCTCCGATCGGATGGTTCGATTCAGCTGCGATGGAATCATTAGATACAAAATTGTTTAGAGATGCTATGGAATAGGTTCGTATAATCCAGGATATATTGTTGACAGCCTAGAGTCGACAGAAGAGTTATGCGGATCGGAGAGTTTGAGCCCTAGTATTCATGGAGGGTGATCATGTTTGGCTTCGAGTGTCACCCATGAAGTGTGTGATGAGGTTCGGAAAGAATGGCAAGCTTAGCCCTAGATTTATTGGACCCTTTGAGATTTTGAGTCATGTGGGAGAGGTGGCCTATAAGTTGTCTTTGCACCTAGTTTGTCAGTTGTGCATCTCGTGTTTCATGTTTCCATGCTTCAGAAGTACGTACCGGATGAGTTTTATGTACTTTCTCTTGATTCAGTTGAGTTTGGTCCAGATTTATCTTTCGAGGAGGAGTCTATAACCATTTTAGATAGGCAGGTCTGGAAGCTTAGGACCAAAGAGATCGCTTCAGTGAAGGTGCAGTGGAAGCATCGTTCAGTTGGTGAGGCGACTTGAGAGACAGAGTCGAATATGCGTGCCAGATATCCTCAACTTTTCGAAGCACCGAGTACTTTCTTTTGCCTTATGTTTGAGGACGAACATGGTTTTTAGTGGTGGATAATGTAGTGACCCAATCGGTTATTTTTTGTTTTTCATGGAAATTACCATTTTGCCCATCCCGTTGTTTACTCCGAGTCATTTTTTATTGAGTTTGAAAACTTGGTTTTGAACTTTAATTTAAAAATTGAGAATTTGATAAGTTTTGAGTTTGAAAGGCTAAGTTGTTAAGAAAGTGGTTTCGGTGTCTTTTGGAGTTTCAAGTGTCGAAATGGGATTCCGTTGATTCTATCAGTTCCAAAATATGAAATTTGATATGTGAAATTTTTTGGTTTCAGTTTACGAGTCTTTTTGAGGATTTGAGGTCCTAAATTGGGAAATTATAAAATTGTAGCATTTGGGTTGACTTTGGTCAACATTCAGGATTCGGATGCTTGAATCGGAATTTCAAGAGTTCCATTGGATTTTGGGGATGATTTTAGGCCTAGGTGAGGTCTTGGTTGGTTTTTAAGAGGTCCCAAGTTTGTTTTATCCTTTTTAGGCGTGAGTTAGTTTCTTGTGGTTTTCACGAATGTCGAGTCAAGGAGACCTCAAATTCATGTTTTGACAATTCCATTGAGTCTGAAACGTTGAGTATAATTAATTTGCATATGTGGTTTGTGTTTATGGGATTCTGAACGAATCTTGAGAGTCCTTTCGATGATTTTGAGTTGGCTGGCTTTTTTATGTTTTGGTGCGACCCTCCACCTTCGTGGAGCTTTTGGCGCGTTCACGGAGGGGAGGAAGTGAGAACCCTGCGTTCTTGGAGTCTCGACCACGTTCGCGGGAGGTCGAGGTGTTGACCTCCGCATTCGTGGTAGACATGTCGCGTTCGCGGAGGTCCAGATCATTTAAAACCCACTTTCGCGAGCAGGGGTCCGTGTTCGCGGAGGACCCCTGGCAGTGTTTAAAACTAATTTCAGGGTTTCTCTCCATTTTTCATCTTTGGAGCTTTGAGAACTCGGTAGAGGCGATTTTAAGTGGGGTTTTCAAGATAAAATTGTTGGGTAACGTTTCTTAACTCTAAATCTTTGATTACCCATTTTTATTATTGAATTTATGAGTTTAAATCAAGATTTTGGGTTGATAAATTGGGAGTTCTTCATGAACTTGAGTTTTAAATAAAAAGTGAGTTATGAACGGATTTTCAAGACCGCTTTCGAAATGATTTTCCCTAATGAGTTCCTAAAGTCTTGAGTAATGTTTTTCCAGATTCAAACCTTATTTTTGGAATTGGGTTTGTGTTGATTGACCCACTTTTTAAAAGAATTGATGTGAGTATTGTTATTTCTGGAATTTATTATGAATACTTACTTATTTATAGATTGTGTGGCTTCGGAAGTGAATCGGAAGGGGAAGACTCAACTATTTGAGTGATTGTTGATTGATTTAAGGCAAGTGGCTTTCTAAACCTTGTATTCTAGTTGAATTTATATGATTCCTCATTGCTTGTGTGTTGGGAGTAATGAAAAAGAGGTAAAGGGATAAATTGTCCACTTGATACATCTAAGGGGTTGAAATGAAAAAGGCTATGTGTTGAACATGATGATGTGCATTGCCTTAATGTAACCTTTATTGATTGATTGATTGATAAAATGCTTGAAAGCATGAATGTGGACTTGAATTGCACAAATTGTTGTCTCTTCTATGTGGTGTGATATTGCTTGTGTGCTTTGATCGTTGAACACCGTGATGAGACATGTGGTGGTTATTATGCCGAGGTCTTTGCCGATGAGTGATATTATGCCGAGGTATTTGCCGACGAGTGTTATTATGCCGAGGTCTTTTCCAACAAGTGTTATTATGTCGAGGTCTTTGCCGGCAAGTGATATTATGCCGAGTTCTTTGCCGGCGAGTGTTAAAAGCCGATGAGAAATGATTCCGACTAGTGATGATCATTGTGATTTGATACACTTATTGCTTATGTGTGACTTACTTGTGATTGTAATTGATGTACTTGTTATGTGTGACTGAACTACTTGTCATTGAGATTGACTTATTTGACTTGTTCAATTGTTGATATGTGAAGATTGAACTGTGAATATTGGGACTGTGAGTCGTGTATTGTAGAATTGCTAGGTTGGGCTGATTTCTGTACATGTTGTAGTTTGAGGAGGTTCGATTGGAGAGTAAGGGGTATTCAATTTCTATCTAGTTGCTTGTTTAGTAGGTTGCTTGTTGGGTACCGTGTTGTTGGTACTCACCCTTGCTTCTACACTTATGTAGGTTCCGAGCATGGACCTGTTTGATATCTTTCTCCTTCTATTGCCCTCGAGGCTCGTCAAGGACTTGAAGATGTAGTTGTTTGTCATTCGGCATGCCCTTTTCTTTCCTTTTCTTACATTTTGTTCTGTTTGAGAAACAAAGATTGAGACTTGTATTTATTTCTTAATTTTGTACTTATGTATGTAGTGGCTTGTACACGTGACAACCATATTTTGTGGGTTTTAATAGAAGAATAAGCTTTCCGCTTTATCGTGTTCTTGTTTTTATTATTTTCCGCTTTTCTTTCGATTTCGTTGGGTTGAGGCCGACTTGTCTTGGTGGTAAAAAAAACAAGTGTCATCACGTCCATTATTGGATCGCGACAGCAGCACCTCAGGATATTTTTTTAAACTTATTTGATAAGATTATATAGGAATTAGTGAAGTTTCGATGATTTCATAAATTGTGGAATTTTCATGTTTATGAAAAAGGATACAACTTAAAATATCGAAAGTACAAGTCCAAACTAAATTTCGACAATGACTCATGAGAGCATTGCTAAACTCGAGAACGAAATTTCAACAATGACTGAGAGCTAAGAATAACAATTGCTAAACTCGAGAAGCTTTTCATCGTTGGAGAGTGATTTACTTTTTTAATTCTAAATCGGGTAATCAAAATTTTTAGGGATAGAAAACCTATTTTGTATTTTTCAAAACTTTGAGGCTGGGATGCAAGTCTTTTTAAGACTATGATGAGACTTGAGGTATTATTTATAACTTAGATGCAAGTATTGACAACTTTTTAATGTGGTGGCTAAGATACTGAAAAATAAATCTATAAGAAGAATTGGCAATTAATGAAAGTGATCATTGTTTCACTTTATTCATAATTATAAAAAAAGTGTGAGAGTTCAAGTTTCAGATATTAACAAAGTGCTTATGCTTTTCTTTCAAAGTTTATTGCAGAAGAAAATATATCAAAACCATTATTACTGAATTAAGCACTTGAATAAATGATTTCAATTGTCGCTAACTCTAAACTACTTGATTGTTCCATGAATACCAACTAGGCACATATTTACAGTAATAATGCTATATATTTATTAAAGTAGGCATTTATGTACGTAGATTATAGAATTTATTTAATATTATATGTTAACCTCCATGCTATAAAAAGACAGAATAGTACACTTTATTGAAGGTTGAGTTAATACCTAAAGTAACATGAATCAATTACCACTAGTATTCTCTTTTTTTTCCTCGTTTATTTAGTAGTGTATTTATTCATATACAATTGAAATTTTGGATTCGCCTATATTAACAAGTATATAGTGTGCTTACGAAATTACTGTACGCGTATAAACCTATCGTTAAAACTAATAAGTAGGGTGTACATGATTAGATTTGAATTCATTTCCATAAACATTGGGTACATGTTTGATTTTACATAAATTGGGTGAGTGTGCTAAATTATAGGCAAATTTAAGATTTCTAGAACAGGGTACATTATTTAAAAAGAAGAATGAAAAAAATGTATTGAGTGGAAAATGATCCCTAGTCTTCTAGGTAAGTGAATCAATATTCAATTAAGTGCATTATTTAGTTTTCTCGTAATATTAGTGTCAACAAATAATATTATATCAATTTTAGATGATATATACATAAAATATCTAATTTTAGAAAATCACAAATTTACATAACTTAACTTTAGACTATAGATCCACCCCTGTGCTAAATAAATAATACATCATAATGTTCTAGGACTTTAGTTGGTAGAAAAAGTTTAGGACTAAAAAGGGATTGTTTGGTAGAGTATTAACTATGTGTATTACTAATATAATATACCTTATTTGGTACACTTTCAATTTATGTATAACTAATATAAGAGATTTTAATTAATGTATGCATTAACATGATTAAAGACATAACTGTCCCTCAAAATATTTTTCATATACTTTCCACCGTATTTGTTAAGGGTATTTTTCATAAATAAATATCGTTTTTCTTAGAAATTATGCAATTCATGTTATTTTTAATAAATTAAATCAAACACGACATAAGAAATAATCTCAGTATCACTAATACAAACATAATTAATATCAACATTAATCAATCATTATATTTATACATTATATTCAACACTATTCTTATACAGCCTATCAAATGACTTCAAAATGTGTTAAAGTGTACAGAAAGAAAATATACACTCAAGTTTTGATATATATAATCTAAATCACCCAAAAACTTTTAGATGGATGAATTTGAATTGTAAATTGAGAATGCCAAACGTATGGTTCAGTGAATTATAATTACAAACTTCTGTAATTTTGAGTCCAAGAGGTATTGTTAAGTTTATAAATAAATATCATGACACTTCAATATCATCGAATTGTGGACGTGCCGGAGTGGTTATCGGGCATGACTAGAAATCATGTGGGCTCTGCCCGCGCAGGTTCGAATCCTGCCGTCCACGTTCATTTTATTTATGCCAAATTTCCTCTTGCTAAAAAAATCGTTAAAATATTTTTAAAAATAATATTTTTTATTTGATATATCATAATATTCATAAGAAAAGAATTTTTTTTATTAGCTACTAGAAAATAAATAGAATAATTAAAATTTAGTAAGAATTAAGTAGGTTGTCTAATGACACATATTTTAACTCATTTAAGCCTAACCTGTTTCAGCTCAAGTAATTTTTGGGGTGGTCAACAACGTGCTCATTTATTATGGACAAACAACACAAATTTTACTAGTTTAAGGGCTAATTACTTGTCTTTTCGTAACTTTTCAAAATTATAAATCGTGCCAAATTTTAGTCCCCAGATACATGAGATTACAATAAGGTATAATTTGTTTCAGATACAATATTGTGTTCAAACGGATTTGCATGATTGGAAAAAGTGAGATATTATTATAATTCTAAAAATAATAATCTTTTGTGCGTGGAATACTGAATCATGATATTCATTAACATAGAAGAAGATTGAGGGAAATGATATTTATTCTGCTAAGTAAAAATAAATTTTATAAGTAGATGCTATTATTATTGTGGTTATTTCTCAAGTGAATCTTGTGACTAAGGTAAGATTTGGTGTTAGATTTATGTGATACTAAGCATATTTGTGATAGTAAAATAATTTGTGTACTAGACGCAAGTTGAAGAAGTATAATAATTTATTTCTATGGATGATTCAAGAATTATTCAAGTTCTTTTAAAGAATTAGAAGACACAGCGCCGGAAAATAGCTCTGAGAGGGACTTCTCTGAGTAAAGAGATAAGTAAGGGTAAGAGTCATTCCAATTGAGTAGGTGAAGAGTTTCTTTCGAGCGAGATCCTTTACCACGCCTAACCAAATGAAAGAAAGTAAGAGAGAGTGGCTTCTTGCTACGCTACAACACCATAGAAATCCATTTTGATTAGTAATATATATGAATAGAAAGATAGATCCATCCATCTATCCTATCCGATTTCGATTTTGTGTTTTTCTTTAACTCACTTCTGAAAATTACTGCTTGATCCTTGTTCCTAGCTAATATGCGGACCAACTTGGCTATTGAAGAATATTCTTGCTATTAGTTTGGGTGTTCTATGTTTCTAATATTCATATCAATTTGATTTTGTGAAATTATTAGAAAAATTGGAGAATAATTACAATAATTTGAGTATGGTACAATTGCATTGATCCTAACAATATTTTTATGAGCAATGATAATTGTAGTTATTTTTTCAAGATTTTTCAAAAATAATTATGATTTAGGCTCAATTTAAAATTTATAGCTATAATTTACTTAATTACGATTCGTTATTACATGTTTAAAGAAAGATAGAACAAGCGAGAGAAATTGGAATAGAGAGATTCGTAACTACGACCTCATTTGTTTGCACTTAATGGGAATCTGAATCTGAATGATTCAATTATTAGACAATTAAGCGTGTTTGTTTTTTCTATTAAAAATTCCCTAATGGGTCTGAAAGGGTCTAAATGAATCAGATCTATGACAAAGTCTTATTCTCATTTAGACTCTTTTAAAGATACTTTTATTTTCAAAAAAAAAAATTGTGTTCCATAATTTTTTCCTCAAAAAAAGTTCTACACTCTCATTCTCCAACTTTATTAGTTATCCAAATTATTTCCCTCAAACTTTTAATTTTTATTCTTGTTGCTTGTTTATCAAGAATTGATCAAATTTATTGTAAAAATAATAATTATTTGATTAAAATGCAAAACAACTTCATAAATATATGTTGTTGAAATCGGACGACGATTCCTTTATAAATTTGTTTAAAATCATTTGAATGTATCATATTCATAATTTTTTTTTAGAGAAGAGCACATGAGCAAACATATTATAGAACATAGAGATGCTTCGCTTAATTATTTAAGATTAGTTTGTGTTTAATTTATTTTTTTTCAAAAAGAGATGATTACATTTTTTTCTAGCAATTATTTTCGTTATTATAATTTATATATGTAGTCAATGTAGTCTCATTTTATTTTAATCAAACTTTAAATATTTATTTATAATTCAAACATCTTAACGTTTATCAAAGAATATATATTCAGATATTTAAAAACAAATAGTCTTAATAATTTAATGTTCAGATCTACAAACAAAATCTTAATCATTCAAATGACATTCATATTTAGACCTCTTAATCTCGATGAAAACAAATGAGGCCTCGAAAATATTACTATATTTTCAAAGTTGGCAGCATTTAACCCAACTAGACAAGGCCATGTGTGCATGAGAGATCATACAACTTCATTTTTAGGAGGCAACTTACTAGAGGTTCTATATGATCAAACTTTTGAGTCACTCTTTAGCCTTTTCTAAAAGCTGTTCACTTCAATTATGAGATTAATCCTATTTAGCAATGCTTCCTATGAAATGATTTGTATATCTTTAGAGAATAAGATCTTTAGAAAAATTAAAAAAAAATGCATAATCTCTGGTGGGAAATCTTTAAAAAATATAAATATGTAGGGTTTAAGACCTACTTTTTATTTGTTTAAAAAATGATGCCTTATTTATTTTTTGGTAATACTTTTAAGATTTTTTCAGCATTATATGAAAAAAACTAATTTTTTTCTTTCGAAATTGTTGTCGGATCAGGAAGTCTTCACATAGAGCAAAGACCATGACTGCATCTCGCCTCCGCATTCAATAATGTATCTTCACTGTCTATACAAATCTTATTCGAAGTTGGTTTTACCTCTTTCGTAAGCTACCCCTATTTTTTATACAAAAATTTTGGAGAAGAAATTAAAAGCCCTAAAAACGAATAAAGAGAAGAAATTTTAAAAATGATAATAATCAATGCTTACCTCTCTTCAAAAAAGCAACAATGGAGAAAATTTAAGGCTACTCAAGGTCCTTAAAGGAGGTATATGATTGACAACAAGCGACTATACTTGGAATATTTCGATTTGAAATTATTTTATACTCCCTTCGATACATACGAAGTTTAAGAAAGAAAGAATTTGAAAATTATGATCTAAAATAAGTGATAGACTAAAAATGTCAAAGAATCAGAGTAGTGCAACATTATTACAGAGAATAATATATGTAAACATGATGATCAGGTACTTGTACAACATATTTAAAATGTAGAAATACAACATATCTATAGCTTAAATGAAAATTGGAGAAGCAAGCAAGCTTACAATTTATGGTTCAGGTTGTCATCTTCTCTTTGTATAACTGAAGGAGGAGGTGGTATCATTATCGCATTTTGACCTCTTGTATGAGACTCGTCTTCCACGAAAGGTTGCTGTCTATCAGGACTATGAACTTCATCTGCAAATCTGCTGGGGCTTGGTGTACTGCTTTTTATTGTTGGAAGTGGAGGACCTGAAGTATACTTATATCGCCCATCCTCACGAGGCAATGGTGATGTACTTTCATCTGGTTTTCTACGAAATGTATCCTCCACGATGTCATAGGAATTTCCAGTCCTTACTTCCTGAGCAAGAGAGCAGCAACAACAGAAAAGCCACAGTGCACAATCAGCAACATAAGGTTTACCACAACAAGTATTGTAAGGAGGCAAATTGTATCTTTTTCTCATCCGAATCCTCCAAAAGCCACCGTATAGTAACCCAAACAGAGAAAGAAAAATTCCGGTAACTCCTAATACCTTCTTAACAGTATCACTGTCAGTATTAACAGCAGCCAAATTGAAGATCCAGAAAGGAGCCATACAGAAGAGAAGAAAAGTTGCAATATGAACATACATATTTCCAAACCCAAGTCTCTCCATATTCCAACCAAAAACACAAAAGCAGCAGAACAAAGAGAGATATGCCGAAGAAATATCATCCCAAGAATCAAGAATGCCTCCACTCCATTGTGGTCTAGTTTCAACAACTCTCCCTTTATCTGACGCAAAAGAAAATCTCTTTTCCAATGGTATTCTTCTCGGTTGGCTAGCACTGCTGCTCTCAGCAGCTGTTTTTCGAACTTGTGCTTCCTCGTCTAACTCAGTATCATAATCTTTTCCTAGAGGGCTGTGCGTACAGTAAACTCCAGCAATGGCAGGTGCAAGAACTGCAACTAAGACACATATTCCTACCACAATAGCTGGTCTTTCTGACCTCTTGTAACCCCAATTAAGCCCACACAGAGCATATTGAGCAAAACAATTGAGATTAAGTAATACGACAACCACCATCATGTGTGTCCATTCATGGGGCTTATAAGTTCCATTTTTGCAGTAAGTGTTTCTCAGCTTGGAAATATCTTCTGGCCTCCATCGCAATAAAAGATTAAAGTGAGATAGCCTTTGCGGGTGCTGGTACAGACATAAGAGAGTAAACAATGCATTAAGAATTTGGTTAATCACTTCATTCCATGTATCTCTCTGAGATTTCTTAGGGATGGCATGGTTCAACGCCCCCGTTATCAGAAGAAGCATAGTTACACTAGAAACAGCTACACATACAATCCAGATAAAAAGTACAATATTCAGCGGATTTTTGAACCACTCTTTGCACATTTTCCTAATAGCTGGCCAATCCAATTTCCGTGAAAATAGTTTAGTAATACGTTGACGGAGATGAAGGGGTCTAGAAGAAGGTTCAGTTGGAGAAAACTCATCTCTTCGATCAGGCATCTGATGAAACTTTGCTGATGGAGAACCCAAATTATCCAAGTTGATGGGAATAGCACTTTGAGAATTTTCATTACTTACAAGTTCCCTTTGGGATGTTGAAACATTCAGAGGTACATGAGTCTTAACTTGACCATCCATAGGTTCCTCGGCAACAATATGATGCTCAACATTCCCAGCAGATGCCATTTGGATTCACAGTCAAAATATTAAACTTTATCAGGTCATTATCTACAGCTTTTCCGTTTCAATGGGAGCGCAAAATAAGCATCTAAATCTGTAAATTAAGAAAGCTATATCAATAATCAAATGCTTCGACATTTCTAGTACAAAAAGGAAATTTGTCCTCCACAAATATCTCGCTAATTACAAGACCAAGGAAAAAAGGTTTACAAAACAAAAATACACAAAAACCCTACAAACTTGTCATAAAATAAGCTAAATGAATTTCCTTAAATCTCACTCAACACACACCCCATAGGCATATTGAACTAAACTAAAATAATAATAATAATAATAATAAGTCAGGGAATCTTAATAGCCCAGTTGATTAACTACATGAACCTTCAACCAAGGACTCGATTCCCCACCTTACAATTACCTCCCCTATTTCCTCTTCCCCTTATTTCTTTTCTAAAAAAAACTAACCAAATATAACATGAGCAATGAGTATGAATCAGGGAATTGGATACAACATGTAGACAAGAAGCAGCGAAATAAGACCATCAAGACAACATAGAGATGAGAGCATCTGAATCAAAAATTGAACTTGAAATTTTTTAAGAGACAAATCTAAAGTTTAAATTAAATGGAAGTATCTTATCATTAATATCAAGTTATTCATATTCCTACCATTAATAAACTTATCATTTGTATCGAATGAAAAAAATCTCAAATCAATTAAAATTACCCAATTTCCTTCTTTTATCCAGGTCCGGCCCACTAAACCAAATAAATTCATACCAAATTAAATCCCAAAACCCATCTCTTTAATCTTGTTCATGACATATACTCCCCAACACACCCAATTTGCATCAACAACAATTTCAAATCCTCAATATCCACCAAGCTCCACACAACTCAAAAATGGCATCAACTCTATTTTCTGCACCAACTTTCCAAGGTCTCAGACCTCTCAATAAACTCACAGACTCTTCCCTCTTCCTCAACAAACCGATCGCCTTCAAACCCATGATAAAAAAACCCCGAAATTTCGCTGTAAAACCTGAGCTCAATCCATCAATTGTCATCAGTTTGAGCACTGGGCTTTCACTTTTCCTTGGAAAGTTTATTTTCTGTAATTTCCAGAGAGAAAATGTGGCGAAACAGATGCCGTCTCAGAATGGAACTTATCACTTCGAAGCTGGAGATGTTAGGGCTAAGGAATATATAAGTCTGCTAAAGTATACTGACTCAGTTGGCTTCAACATTGTTGATGTGCTTGCTTGGGGATCTATTAAACATATTGTATCTTATTATATCCTTGCTACTTCCAGCAGTGGATATGATCCCAGTTTCTTTGGCTGAACCAAAATAATAGTAATGCATGATCTTAAATCACCATTCTAGTTAAGTAGCGCCATACTTACAAGGAAAAAGAAGAAGACAAATAGGAATTTACCATTTCAATAGAGAAAGGAGATGAAGAAGATAAAAGAGATGGGTTAAAGGAATTTAATTTGATATGAATTGATTTGATTTAGCGGGTCAGGTTTGGATAATAAGAGAAAATTGGGTAATTTTAATTGATTTAGGGCTTTTCGTGTCCCTTGAAGTTAAGAATGATATGTTTATTAAGTGTATGAATAACTTAATATTAATCATAATTGTGAGGTCAACTAATAAATGAAAATTGAGGGATATTTTTTATCCTTTTTCCTAAATTAATATTTTAATTTTAATTTTGTGATTGAACTTAGAATTCAACTTATAACTTACCATTGAATTTTGAACTTACAATTAAAAAATAATAATTAATTACTTGAAGCCAATTATTCTTTTTAAAAAAAGGTTATTTGATAGTTCTTCAAATAAATAAAAGGCATAATACATAAATATGTCATTTAACTTGGTTTCAACTAATATATATGTCTTTCAACTTTGGATATGTATAAGTAGACACTTAAATTTATATAAAACTGAACAAATAGACACATGTATCCTATGTGACATAATACACATAGGACGTCATGAATGACACAAAATTGTCATGTAAGACGAATCTGTGTCTACTTGTGTAAAATCAAAATTAAAGGTCATAGTTATTAGCTGAAGTTAAGTTAAGGGTCATGTTTATGTATTATGTCAAAATAAAATAAGGTTTCAATGCAGTTCCTAAAATACTGAAAACACAGAGAATTTACATGCAAGTTACCTGGTGACATAAAGTCATAAGTTGAAATATATTTATAAGGGTTAAATTTAAAATCCAACAAAATTAAAAGATGTACTTAATGTAGTGTTTTGTATTTTTTGTGTAATTAGATAGTAGTTGGATGTATAATAGGACTTGTTTTTTTTTGTTAAGTGGGAATGATGCCTTAATTTGTAGAAGGTGATGATGATTTTGTAGATTATGATATGGCATAAGAATCTTTTCAACTTTGTCACATTCCTATTTTTTACTTGCACTTACAGAATTTAGAAAGAATGTTTTGCTAATTAAAGTGACGTTTTAAGAATGATTGTTTATAGAGTAACCATTTGAACTTGAGTTTTGGTGTTTTAAATCACTTTATTTAAATTTTTAATCGAACATAAATTTTGACTTTATTAATTATTGATCTACGAACTAGAAATTTGAGTAAGAAACTCTATTGACCGAGTGGAAGGTATTAGGCACCTCTCGAGTCCCATGGTTCTAGCACGGTGACTTGTATCTCTTGACTTAACATCTTAGGTCTATGAGCTAAAAATATTGTTTAATCCGCCTTCTTTGATTTATTTTAAACTTGTTTTAAAATTGTCTTACTTTATTAATGTGTGGTATACTGATAGCAACGCTTTTCAGTCTTGCCACTAATTATTTATTTATTTGTATGTCAAGTCTAAAATTTGCATAATATTTACCTATTATTAGATCGGCCGAATCATATTCCTAACGATCCAATTAACTAAAATTAAGTTGTCAAAATTATTTAAGAGCCCAAACATTTTGGTAAAAGTCGAAGCATTACAAAATATTTTTTGTTAAAAATTAATCGTTATACTAAAGACATAATTTAGCAACCAATTCTTTAATAACCAAACAAAAACTTGAAAACTTAACAATTAAAATACATATCAAAAAAAGTAGATAAAGAATTATTGTAACGCCTAGTTACATGCTAACATGATATTAATAAAATCATATAAAGATAACCATAAATAAATAATGAGCAATAATAAAAGAGACTTTAAATTTCACTTATAATTTTAATAACAAAGAAACAAAACGTTCTATGAAATAAAATTATACCCTTTATTTACTAACTTTTCTACCCCCCTTTTCTATCTTACTATCCGTTCTTATTCTTCTTCTTTTTTTCATTCATTGTTTTATTTTTTCATAGATATATAATCAATTATCTTGTTTTTATTTTATTTTATGAATACATGCTTATGTTAAAAAATAAATTAAACATAGAAATAAATCGATAATATTTTAGAAACATAACTTATATAATAAAGAAAGAAGTTCACATAATTAATCAACTTTGCATACAAAATAATATAAGAAATCATAGAGATAACTTGTTCATAATTTGATTCACAATAAATTTTAAAGAATAAATAGATAAAAATCGAATAAGAACCTGTGTAATGAAATTAATTAAAGAAGGAGCATGAGTGTCTGTTTTGAGAGTGTTTTTCTTTTTCCGTATCTGTGTGTATGCTTCTTGTTGTTTTGTGAATTATTATTTTTTATTCTGTGGGTAGAGCATATATTTACTATATGCCTTTATGTGTATATATAGGTCACCATTAATATAAAAAACAAAAAAAAAAGTAAAATAACAAATTCGTGAGATCTGTTTTTGTATATAAAAAAAATAATATAACGACACCATGAGGTGTTTTTATAATATTTTCAAAAAAATATTCTGGCTACCTCATGATCTTGCAGATCGATAAGGATATGATTTTGGATACTGAATATTAGTCATGGAAGCAAGTCACCAATGACTAATTTAATGGGATAATTAATTAGGCATTTTACTATTAAATTGTTTAAGGACAATAAAATCTTTATTTCTTTGTTTATATCTTGATTCTTACAATATTTTTGTTGCGCAGTTATAAAAAAAAACCATCACATATTAAAAATGAGATTTTAACTTTCAAATTGTGATTGTAATATTTTTAAATATAAAGTTCTATTTATAAGTTTATATTTTGTGGAAAAAAAATTCATTATGATAAATTTTGCGAAAAGAAGACTAATGTCCGACATGAATAGATTATTCGTAACATATGGAATGATTATATTAAAGAATATAACTAGTTAATACTATTATTAAGTTTTTTGGATTAATGATTTTTTGTAAAATTATGTGTATTTGAAAGTTTGTAACAATATATAGTCGCAAGAATTTATTTATAACAAGAGCATGAAAATATGTGAGTTATTAAAGTGGCATCATAGGATATTCTGATACTTATTTTGTAAGATTGTATAAAAATTAGAAAAGTTTGATGATTTTTAAAATTTGTGAAATTTTCATATCTATGAAAAAGAATACAACTTAAAATACGGAAACTACATGTCCAAACCATTGTTATTCTAAATCAGTTTCGGTAAACAATAAATAAATCTTTGGTAAAAAAGGAATCATTAATCTATACAAAGAAAATATATTATTTCAATTATTAGTAGCATACACGTTCTGACCAAAACAAAAAAAAAAGTAGCATACACGTTGTAGTCTTTAAGTCCAAGTACCATACTTATAATAATAATTTGAGAAGCCTTTTTTTTTTTCTTTGCACGTTTTTCAAAAAAATTTCTTCAATTATATTTATCGCAAAACTTAAGAACAAAAGAACAATATAAAGATGAAGACAAGAAGAATATACGACAAGAGAAACAATATAAGATAACTTTCTTTCTTTCAAGTCTTCACCAAATCTTCAAGTGTATACAATATGAACCCTTATGCCTCTATTTATAGTGTAATATAGAGGCATACAAAAGGTTAGTCATAAACATGACATTAACATGAATATAATGGAGGAGGTTATAGAAGTGAAAGGTTACAAAAATAATGGTTATAAAGTTGGAGGTTATGGTTATCTTCATAATGGAGGAAAGTAATGGTGATAATGTGTGAGAGTAACTTCTTGGTGTAGTGGACATCCGCACTATAATATTTTATAACACTCTCCCTTGGATGTCCATAGATAATATGTCTCGTTAAAATCTTACTAGGAAAAAATTCTAGTGAAGGAAAAAGAGTACACATATCTTTTAATACGCTTTGAATGCTGCCTCGTTAAAAATCTTACCAGGAAAACCCAATTGGGATAAAACCATGGTTAAGAAAAAGAGTACAACGCGTATTTTTCTCCGCCTGATAAAAACTTTACTTGATATCTCGGAGACGATTCATTCCAATCTTATATCACAACTTCTCAAATATTGATGTTGGCAATCCTTAGTGAATAAGTTTACAAGATTATCACTTGAATGGGTCTTTGAACGTCAATCTCACAATTTTGTTGAAGATCATGTGTGAAAAAAACTTTTGGTGAAATATGTTTTGTCCGATCTCTTTTGATTGTATCCTCCCTTCAATTGTGCTATATATTATTTTCATATATGGTGGCTGGAATATCCTTTTCAAAAGAAAATCACATATTTTCTAAATATGATAGATCATGATTCCAACCAAACATACTCCCGACTTAATTCATAAATCAATATTATTTCTGCATGATTTGAAGAAGTGGTTACTAATGTGATTCTTTGAATTTTCAAGATATTGTTGTGTCTCCATATGTAAATAAATAGTCCATTTGCTATCGAGTTTTATGCAGATCAAATAAATATTCTGCATCTACATAATCAAATCATTTATGATTCGGAGATTAATCATTTCAATTTTATTGAAGCTCGTCTTTTCTTCTGAAAGAAAATCACACATCTTCTATGTGTTGAGTCACTTGCTTTGTTAGTTTCTTGTCATAACTTGAATGATAATATGACAATCTTTTCACATAACTTTCGTTATGTGTATCAAATAATTTTCTAGCATTTGCATAACCAGCAATCTATAAGTGCACCAATTGCACTAATACATGACATTTTAAATCATTTTCATGAAATCAAAAAGATTCTTTCTCTGTGTTAAGCAGTCTCAAAATCATTGGGTACTCAATGGAATTGCTTTAAGACCTTTTAAATCCTTCAAGGATTTTCATATAAAATTCATCGTCTAGTTAGACATAATAATCATTCATTATGCATATTCAAGTATTTCATCTATTGCCAGACTGAAACAAGTCTCATTGCATCCACCACTGGAGAATATATCTCCATTTAATAATGTCAGGATTTTTGCGAAAACCCTTTATGCCCCGAGGCACAAACCGCACTTTATATCTTATGGTTATACTTTCGCACAATGATTCATTTGTACCACACTGACATTATATTTTGATTCATGAACTATAAGATCAAAAACATCACTTTTCTAAGTGAAACAAAATATACTTGAATAGTGCCAATCATTTATCTATCCACACTATATGACAGATTCAAATTTAAGATCCTCGTAACCATTTATAGCATTGAGTGCTACTTCATATCAAAGATATCGTCGACGATCATTTTGATATCGATTCCAATACGACATAACTTATCGAGATCTCTTCATTTTTCATCATTTTCAGGTACCTGAACCTTTGTCAAGGTTTTATGAAGTGTTATGTCATAGTGCTCTTTCAAAGCACTTACCTCATTATCATGACCATTTTGATAATTTTCTCCTCTCCTTCCTCAAAGAGTTTTACGTTTGACGTTACAGTCCCCCCTGTGATACTCCAACCGCCCCATGAATTGGTTATTCCTAAACGAGTCATGAAGGGTATAACGAACATACCCTGTCTCCACATTGGATCAAGAACAGGATCAGAAGGATCAAAAACCGCTAATTCATACAGAGCCATCGAACCGGCCCAACCAGCAACCCAACAGACACTCTACTCAGGGAAGCAGAGCGATTTTGATCTATTTTTTGAAATTCAGAAATAGTAAGCGATTCCATAAGGGATTTCTTTTCCAATTTTTTTTTCGAGTTCCTTAAAAATGGGCTCAAAAAAGGAAGGGCGCTTTCGGGGAGAACCAAAGGGAAGTTCCGCTTCCATTCCCCAAACTGTTAAAAAACAAAAATCATCTTTTTGTTTTTGCTTTTTCATTAGCTCTCCGCGGGAGGGGTACAGTTTAGATATATGCCAAGGTTTCAGACAAAAAGGAAATAAAATTTTGATCTGAATCCCGTCTCTCAACCAATCTTTAGGAAATTCTGTTTCTGATAATTGAACACCATTATAAGTACATTTAATCTGCATTTCTCTATTCCATTCCTGCAAATCTTCAGACCATTCAGGAAGTTGCAAGAATAACATACGCCCGATATTTTTGGCTATTATCAATGAAGGTAATATAATATATTTTCGAAGACGCTACAGACTTAATTGGATTGAGCCTTGGTATGGAAGGAATCGATTGGTCTATCACGCTTCTGGTATACCATAGACTCGGTCCTTCAAGGACTATTTATTGGAGCATTTGCAGCTTAATTAAAATATTGGGTCATCAAATACATCTGGCAAATTATTTGCAACATTTTGCAAATGAATTATCTCTTGAACTTCAAGTTCACATTTTTTTTAACGAGGATCTAGATAATTCCCCCCACACATAATTTTCAGCTGCTAAACATATCTCCCCCTAATGTTAGGAAATCTAACAGTTACCCCCCAACCTCATTTGGGGATCCATCTTTGTGCGTGGTGGAGCAATAAAATCATATGTGCACACATCAAATTTTTAGATGGAAATTATTTGGTTCCTGACCCTGAACCAATTGTGATGGGAGAACCTTGTTGGCTTGATGCATACATGTTAAATAAACTCATCTCATACCAAATTTTATTTGAGAGATTTGTTCTCATAATCAGTGGTCTAGCTATAATTGGAGGCAAGCAATTTCTGCTAAACCAACCAGTATTATCAACATAATTTTATAGTTCAGAACTGTGCTCTTAATTTAATAATTTGAGCAAACAACCTTACAAAATCAATTTGTATGTTGATACAAATGCACATGTGACCATACCATAGATGCATCTATTAAATCATAATAGTAAGCGGTCCACATGGCAGGTGAACGGGCCCATATTCACCTTTTTATATGTTCCAAATAATTTTAGGGGATACAATCCCAACCTTAGCTGGTACAATGATCATTTTATCATGAGAACAAGCAACACAAGAGAATTCTTGAAGAATCTTTTATTTCTTCAAACATATAGTCACATGAATTCTCAATTTCTTTTGCATCACATTTGTATCGGAATGGCCAACCGATTATGCCAACTGATATTTATTCTAGTAAACTTCCAGTTTACTTTTGCATGTGATTCCATCATCATGCCCATATTTGTATACAACAAACAACGGGAAAAAATGGGTAATCTTATACGTAAATATTTATAACCCACTTTGGTTGTAGTAATTTGAATATATTAAATCTTCCCATAATTTATAGTCTCAATATAATATTTTTTTCTTTTCAATTCTTCCGAAACTTAAAAAGTTTCTTTTGAGACTTACTACAACCCCAATATTATGAACAATTTCATTCCTCCGGATAGTAACAAATTATCCCTTTCGGAACTCTCAATTAATTTTGTGTACTACCACAAATTTCACAACGCCATTCTTATGGTGACCATCTCCTTCAAGGAGAAAATTATTATTATTGTCATGGTTAAAATTATCACATGC
>JAJONR010032034.1:0-11903 GCA_029582245.1 Solanum etuberosum
CTAAAAACAAAGGCGGCTTTTACTGTTGCCTTTGTATTATGTTTTTCTTTGTCGGCCACCTCTTCATCTTTTTCCTTGGGCCATCTTGTTGTCGTTGTCTTCTTACTATCTTCTTTCTTCTAATTGCTTCTCTATAATTCTTGAATTACTCCATTTTGAACTCTGGGATTATGTTGTCTTCTCCGTTGCATTTGGAGCATATGTGGTCTGGATATTTATGTCCTATTAATTTACAATATCTCGAAATTAGTTCTTCAGATATGTAGTTAACACATGGCTAGCTAAAGTTATGTTAGAAATCTACCATCAAATATCATCTTCATTTTTAATGGCTAGCTAAAGCTATGTTAGAAATCTACCATCAAATATCATCTTCATTTTTAACTTAGCTTAACGCTAATCAAGAAAATTTGCCACCTTAACTCTTTCTCTCTTTCTCTACCCCTCTTTTCTCTCTCCCTTTCCTCGATTCTATTTTACCATCACTTTGATTCAATTTTATCTCACTTCCCCTTCGGCTTTAGGAATTCCTTTTTATTTCCTTTAAACAAAAAAAAAGTTGGCTTTTCTACTAAACAAAGATATATCATGATTTAACTGATAACAAAACACCAAATACAACTAGAGAAGTTTTTTGTTGTTTTTTTCTTTTAAAATCTGAACAACAATTTTAAAACTTGGAATAAATATTTTTATGCACACCTTCATTAATTTTATTTGGAAAGACGTCAAAAATTTCATAATATTTTTTAATGCAAGTAGGGTAAAGATTTGTAAATTTATTTATTGGTTTAAAAGTTAAATGAAAAAAAAAATGGTCAACAATAACACTATGGACGATATTTTTTTATTTGAAGAAGTGTAATAAATTTTATCATTTTATGAAATTATGATTGTCGTATATTAACTTTAAAATCAAGAATTTTATTAGCTAATACTTATCCTTCTTCAATTCGGAAGAGATTAAGAAATAACAATAGTTCATATTTTATTAGAATATTTTTTTTTATCCTTATCTAAATAAAAATAATAATTAATAACTATGATCTTATATATATGACGGATATTATCAATAAAAATATGAGATTATTCTATTTTAATTATTGAAATGAAATTGAGTAGAGAAAATTACTTTCAAATTTTTTATTACTTAAAGAGAATTTAAGAAAAGAATCAATAAAATAAATCTTTAAAATAATATTTTTATTAGTAAAATTATATGGTTAAACAAAATAATATTGTAGTATTACTAGGGAAAAATATATTTTAACCCAATAAAGTAACAATGGGGGCATTATTGAGTAAAACTATTAATGACAAGAGCATTTTCTGACCAATCTATTGACGGGGAGAATTCTTGTTTAATTTTACGTAGTTTAAGGATATTTTTGACTCATTTCTTTAGAATGATTAACTTTATACAATGATTGAGGTCATCCTGCCGCACATGGTGTATTAAGCTTTACTTGTGAAACATTTTTTTATTTTTTTTAGATTAGTTGTCACAAAAAATACATGAAATTAGAGATGACAATAACAATTATTTTATTTTCATCAATGAATCCATTTAATTTTAGTCAATAGGAGATATGATATAATTGGTAGGACCATTGGATTTAATCCAATGGAGCATTAGAAATTCAACTTATCAGCAGAACGTACATATGATATGGGTAGGATTGAATATAAGTATAAAACTTAGGATTTTCAGATATCAAAAAATCCATAGTACTTGATCCGATATCCAATACAAAATTCTTAATTCTTATGAAGAAAGGTTGAAGTCTAATTCATAAACATAAAATTCAAACTAAATATAAAAATTTTGATTATAAATTTTTCCAGCTCACCTCCTATTTAGGATTTTAGAAAACTTTCTTTGAGAAACATTTTCAACTTAACATATGGCTACCTAGAGCTATGTTAGAAATCTACCATCAAATAGCATCTTTGTTTTTAACAAAGCTTTAGCAGTACCTTATTAACATGAAGAAGATATATCAAGAATTACTATGTATTTTTTGAAGACAATATACGAAATTAGTACTCTCCCATTTCAATTTGTTAGACTTATTTTTTCTAACGATGGAGTTTTAAAAAATTAAAAAAGACTCTTGAATCTTATTGTCATAAATTAAAAATATATTACATGGAAATGCCCTTTAATTTTGTGGTCTACAACATATGATGTAGAAAAATAGTGTTGCTAAATATCAGAGAAATATTATTTTTGAAAAGGACTAAAAGAGAAAGTATGATAAATAAATCGAAGTGGACGGAGTAATCGTTCTGTTAGGAGTAAACAACTTTTTTTTTCTAAATATTCATTAGAATTATCTTAAATCAATATTATGACATGAAAATTAATTATCAGGAGGGTAACAGGAAAAATTGGACATTATAAGATGCTACTATTTTTTTACTATAACAAAGTTACATATTTAAAGGATCTTATATTGTGTAATTGTATTTTTTGGTGGATGCTATCAGATAATAAGAGAAATATCTTGAAGGGATTGAATTTCAATTTCAAAATAATCTCGTGAAAATTTTAATTGAAAATTTCAAGTTTCTAGAAAACAGACATGGTTGAAAATGACATACGTATTTCACATTTTCCTTATGTAAATTTCTTGCATAAATTTTCCACTTTAACTATAAAAATTGATCCATATTCTTCAAAACTAAGGGGCAAAAATGATACATAAAAGATACACAATGGGATAGACATATCAAGTTGTGACCTTTTCCATCCCTATACTTATTTCATTGAATATGTAACCACTAAATAGGTTAAGCCTAAAAGTAATTTTTATCCTGCGTACGTAAAATTATTACTATTTCATAAAAAAAATTGGTCTGAAGCTCTGTTATTAAATAATGACATGTTAACATCAATGACATTGTTAGGATTTTGACTAAGTTAGTTCAAAATTTGAATAGGTAAAATGCACTTAAAAGAGAATGTGATTCAACAACTATTATATATATATAAGAATTCTATTAACCATAAATATACAACATATATATGTTTTTAATCATTGGGGGTTTAAATGGAACCCATGTTGGTCCCATTTGACTTTGTCACTGTAAATATGATTACATTAACTTAATGTACAATCATACAAAATGATTTACTTATTCACAACCTACACTCTATATAAAGACGAAAACGCCTCTCACTAAATTTGTAAACCTTCTCTTGTTAGGAAATCACACTCACTTATAAGGAAATGGGTTTAAAAAGCAAGTTGATCTCTCCTAATAAGATAACAAACTTCACAATTCATGAAGGTCAATTGAGAAAAACTAACTCTGTTGTTAGCTGGAATTATATTCTTAGTAAGTCACTTATTCATTTTTTTTTCGATTGACTTTGGTAAAAGTGAGCAATGAATTAACTTTCTCTCCCTTTTTTAATTTTGTAATGCATTTTACATCTTTACGTGAAAATAAGGTTAAAAAAAATTAAGTAGGGAAAGAGTATTATGAGAAGATGGCATTGCACATATTCTAATAGTTTACATCATTTTATATAAAAGTTGGGAGATCAAAAGTACGAACACCTAGTTTCAATTAGTTGAAGTGTACATAGAGTACAGTTAATGATTCAAAATATTATAAAAGAGTTCAAGAAATCATTATCAACCAAAAAGTATTGATTCTTCAAATAGTAAAAGTTCATAAAAAAGACGGAGTAAATACCAATATTTTTAGTTAATGATCACAAAAGAATTCTCTAGATAAAATTCTTGCAGTATGTTCATTTAGAGTAAGAACCCCTAAATTAAAATTCTAAAGAACAAACATAAATTCTAGATTATAATGTTATTTTTAAATAACATCAGATTTCACTAGCTGATTTATTACACTAACTTAAGTGTGCGTATATATATGTATATCATATCATCATATATTACTAAAAATACAAACAAAAAAAGTTGAAATACAAAAATATCCCTGTAAAGTTGAGTTATTACAATAATGCCATAAAAATTATTCTTTTATAAATACTAAAAATTAAATTATTCATTAATTTTGATATACAAAAATGTTACAATTTACATGATAAATAGATAATAATCACTATTATAATAAATCTCTTCTACTTCTTTTCGTAAATAATAAATAATTATTATGGTACAATTACATCTTTTCTACTTCTTTTCATTTTCATATTAGCCTCAGCTGATCTATATATTAAACAAAAAAAAATATACAGTATCTAATAAATTAAATATTAAATAATCATTGGGTCATATTATAATATGAAATAGTAAAATTGAGAAGATCTTAAAATATTACAAATTGATATTTTTATCCAATAGTTACCTCATTTTTTAGTAGTTGCCTTATTTACTCATAAATAATAAATAAGTATACCTTAAATACCTTATGTAACAGCATATCACTAATCCTCCAAGACTCAAATACAATCTTTATTATTGTCTTTTATGAATGACTTTTTCCTCTTCTTCCTATAGCACAGATCCCCCCCCCCCCCACTTTTTCTTACTTGTTAGGGTTCATTTCTTCCTTTTTTGGTTATTAATCTTTTTCTCTTCTTTATTTTTTTAGTTTGCTTTAAATATTTACTTTCATAACTTATATATAATTACATATTCCATTGTTATTCTTAATATTCATAACTCTCATGGTTTTCATATTCATAACCTCCAATCATTAAATTTAAAACTTTAAGATATATTTTGGTATTCCTCCGTTTTAATCTATATGATTCATCTTGTTTATTTCATGAGACCCTTACCCAAAAGCATCATTTTCATTTTGTAGTTAGAATACTGAAACACTTATCACTATTATATTATCTGATTCATATTTAAGTTTGACTTGATGAAGAAGACTCTTGAATTTTAATTGGTTGTGGGAGAAGGTGTAGCCAAGAACTCGAAAAATTATGTACAAATTCTATATATTTATTTTTTCCATCTATATTTTTATGATTAAAGTCTTAAGAAGAATATACATGTTGTTATTTTATTTTTTTTTATTTTTTTTTATTTGTTTTGTATCTTCACTCTTTTAGACTTATTTAATTTAATTTTCTATTAACTTTTGATTATTGTAATTTTTTTTATTTATGTTCAAATTAGCCATTTGTAACTTTATTGTTTACTAACTACTAACCAAAGTTCATACCATACATGTTTTAATATAATTTAAATTATTCTAGAAAATATAAAAAAAATTACATGGGACACACGACACGCGTATCCAGGAACTAGAATTTAATAATCATAAGAAACAGATTGGTCTAATATTGGGAAGGGATGGTACCTTAGGTTAGAAGAAGTTCTCTCTTATGATTTATTTACAAATTTTGAAACTAAAAGGATACAAGATAAGCTCCAATCTGTGCAAAGCCCTTCTCACTTTTTTTCCTTTTGTTGTAAATGGTATTGTCTATGAAATATGTATGAAGAGAAAATAATATATATTTCAAGTGAATTTATGTTCAAAATATCTATCCATTTTAAAAGTGGAACGTCAAATAAAGTTGACTGAGGCTTGTACAAGATTGAATTTTAATTTTCAGTCATTCTAGAGAAAAGCTAGTGTGAGTCATATTTTAGCTGTAAAACGTGGCTCAGAGTAACGAATTATAAAACTTTACTCACAATAACGTTTTATGTCGGTTTACTTTGTTAGATTTTTATCTTTTTGTCATTGATTTTTTTTTGAATAAAATATAACCTAAAACGTTACTGAGAAATATGTTTATACTAGTAAGTGTATATATATGTACACAGTGTGTATCATGACCATTTATGAACTTTAGTGTGTGTACTTTTGCTTCTTTTTTATCCTCAATTTATTTGGTTTGACAACAGGAGAAAAAGAGAGGCATGCCAAACAAGTCCTACACATAGACGATGAGGAAAAATCAATCACTTTCAATTTTAATGAAGGATATATGAATGAACTATACAAGTCAATGAAACTTACATTGACTGCAGAGGAAAACTTGATCACTTGGACTCTTGTGTATGATAAATTAAACGAAAATACTGCAGAGCCCCTGGATTTTATGGAGTTTCTTATTGGACTCATCAAGGACCTTGAGACTCACCATGTTGGGAAATAGATATCATTTCCCTTTTCTAATAACATTATGAAGTATTATGACTATCCTAATTCTTTGTTAATAAATAAAACTACTTGGTGTGATATATGCTTCAGGAGCTTGATGAAGTATTACTTCTATTGTAAATATCTTTATGAATCAATAAAATTCTTTGGTTTGATATATGTTTCACGATTTGTGTACGTAGGCATGTTCAATGTTAATAATACATATATGATTGGCTTTTCCAAGTGCTTACACAAATTTATATGAAATATTATATGTACAAAATTATTTGATACTTTTTTTAAAAGTCATTTCTTTGGTTAATTTAATATATATCCTCTTAAAAGAATTATAAGTAATTATTTAATTTTTAATAGAGATATAATTTTTTAAAATGTAAATTGTGATTTCTATAATCATTTTGATTTTGTGCGGTAAAATATTCATAACCAATTATCTAAAATTATAAAAAAAAACTACAATTTAATATTTGAAAATGACTAATTAGACAAACATCCTTACCATATCTACTAGATCTCACTATAAAGAAAAATAATTAGATAATCTTTCATCATTTAGTAGTTTCCTACTAGATTTCCTCATATCTCTCTCTCCCTCTCTCTCTCTCTCTCTTTTCTCCCATCTCTCCATCCTCTTTCTCTCTTTGACTATCCCGATTTGCTCTCTCCCTCTCCTCGATACTATTTTAACCTTGACTTTGATTGTATTTTTACCCAATTTCATCTCCGACTCTAGGAATTCCTTTTCCTTTCCTTTAAACCAAAAATGTTGGTTTTCTTACTAAACACAAAGATATGTTACAATTTGATTGATAAGAAAACACCAAATTTGAATGACCGCCTAGTTCGTTTTTTCTTTAATGCATTCTTTTTGATGTTTAGAGTATACTTATAGCAACCCAAAGTCATTTAGGACTTGGAGGGTTGAACAGTACGGTCACCTGGTGTAATGACCCGTTAGGTAATTTTGAGAACTAGTCCTCTCTCTTTCAAAAAAGACTCTTTCCGTAAATTTTAAATTGGAATTTTAGATTATTATTTAACTATGGTTATTTAATTAGCGGGTAAATTTTAAATAAGTAATTACTAATTAGTTAAAAGTTAATGGGTGAAGTCCATAATTTATTTAATAACCTATTCCTCTTGACCCATTGAAATAAGTTCAAAGGGTTTAATTTTTGCAAATAATAAGTAGACGAGGAATAGAAAAATAACCTTCTGGCAAAAGGACTTTACCAAGCGGAGACAACCAAAAGGTCAAAATAATTGCTTCAGGTAAAACATAATAAAAGATGTATTCATCTTTCATCTTAGTTTATAAGTATTAGTTTTTAGGTTAGGTGATCAATTATTATTATATTATTGTATGGGAGGCTCCATGTAACGACCCGAATCGTCGTTACCTATGAAGGGCAAAACGTCGGGAGTAACTAGACCCCACCATCCCGCTAGAGCGGGGATGATGCCACTACGGCGGCGACGCTCTAGCGGGACAGGGAGCGCCAGAGCGGGATTGTCGGGGGTAGAACTTAATGACGCGAAGTCTTATTTTCTCCTTTTTCCCTAAGTGCCAAAAAGAGACGAGGGTCACCTTAAAAAACCCTCAAAAGGCTGCTCTAGGCTTGGGAAGGAAGAAGAAAGAGATTTCTAGCGCAAGGTTGACTCTAACTCACGGATTCCCGGACAAAATCCACCGTCTCGTTGTCCGAAAACTAGGATTGGAGCTACATTCCCGTTGCAGCTGCTTGGCACCCAGGTAGGCTAGGTTTACTTAATTGAGTAGTTGTAAATCCATGTTCACTGCGTGGTATATTGTTAATTGATGGTAGAATTCATGAGTGAGCTACTTTGTTGTTGTGAGGGCACTGTGTTTACATTTTATAGTTGATTTGTGTTGGCTGAGGGTTGATGCTAGCATAAGCATGATCGACTAGGTGTAATGGAATGTCGTACATTGAATCTTGCATGTTAGTTAAATGATTTGGGACAAAATGTTGGTTGAGATAGTTGTTGCATGTAGTAATGTAACCTAGGTTTTTGACCGTTGCGTGTTGTTTATTTTTCATCGCTTGAGGACAAGCAATGGTTATAAGTTGAGGGTGGTGATGTGTCATGACATCATGGAACATTTGACGCTCAAAACTAAGGATTAATGCAAGAACTTGAGTATGTTTATGTGGATATGATGTGTTTGTTGATGTTTGAACAAATAAAACACTTGGACGTGAAAGATATGAAAATAGGGAAGAAATGAGCTGAAATAACACCACATAGCCCCAGACGGTCCGTGGTCATGATGACGAGCCGTCTGGAGGCGCGTTAAGGTGAAGCAGTAAAGGATGAAAATTGACCAAGTGTTAAGTAAAGATCATGGATCCCTAGACAGGTCGTAGTCCACTTGACAGGCCGTCTGAAGGCTTGTAGGATGGAACCAGTAATAAGTCCTTGGGAGCTAAGTGTTGACTCAAGGCAAAGGTACCCTAGACGGGTCATGGTGGAGTTAACGGGTCGTTTTGTTGCTCGTGAAAAGAGGAGAAAATTCCAGTGAAGACCCAAGTGGAGGCTCAACATCATGGACCACTAGACGAGCCATGGTGCCCAAGACAGACGGTCTAGTTGCTCGGGAAAAATTTCAGTGAAGGAGGTCCCATACTGTCTAATTGTGGGACAACGATAAAACTCAAAGGCCATCTGGCACATGACGAGCTGTCATGTTGTCTGTGAACCACCCCGACAAGTCAGTCCTACTTTTAGTAGGATTTGTTTCTACAGACTATTTTAATTAATTATATTTTATTTTTGAAAACTACTTCTTATTTTATGAACTAGGCGATACTTTCAATATTCTGAACTTGGATTTTGTCGACTATTGTGAGATCAAACTTCGTGATTGTGATCAAGTTTTCGATAATCAAGATTTCTTGTTAGTTTACAATAATTGTAAGTTACTTTTCGTTATGCTTTCAATAATAATTATTGCTTTTTGTCTTGAAAGTATGAGCGGCTAAACACCATAACTAGGGTTGTGGGAACCATTATGAAAATCTAGTATCGAATTCAAAATACGAGTAAAGTGTGATTGTTAGTTGCGAATGTGATTCTCGCTTTCATTATAAGTTCTTTCTAATGAGTGCAAGCATTAGAATCTATCCGTATTTACCACTTGTTTGATAGAAAAGTGGTAATTAGGAAAAAGTGAAATCGAATACTATCTGTTTGTAAAGAAAATTCAAGTTCGAGAAAACCGAATTTCAATAACAAACATTGCAAGGGTAAGCTTGAAAACATTCTAAGACTGAGAGGAAAATAATGAAAGTCATCTAATAAGGCTGAGAAGCATTTAGATGTATCTAACTTGCTAGGAACATGTAATGCTAACAACTTACTATTACTCATATACAGTTCAATACCAAATGAAAGTCATAGGGAACGCATTCCTAGTCTCACAAATTAACTACTAGAATCTCAAATTTAAAACGATTGTTACTCGTGTTAACCTGAACAATAAAATAAATATTTGTTACTTAAAATACCAACCAACCCTATATTTACTTTCCGTAATTAATTTCTTTTGGAAATAATAGCAACAATTGAGTAGGAGCGTTAGTAAAGCTATTTCTGCAAGCAAAGTCTCTGTGGGATCGATCTTCACTCAGTTGAGTTCTATAAATTGGCATCGACCATTTTTACTTCTTAATTGAAGTGTAAGTTTGGATGTATCACAAATGGTTGACTTTCTCCGTCAGATCTTATGTTTTCAGGGCAGCTAGAGAGGGGGCTTCCTTCCAGTCCATTGTGAGCACCCCCAATGAGGTGCCGTTGATGGTTTTAGAAGAGCTTGGGGAGCCCAAGCGAGCTCGTTCTTCTTGTCAGTTTTTTGGTGCCTCATCTGGAGGCAGATGTTCAAATAGAGGTAGTGGTTCCTTCCAGCGTTGTGGGCCTGTTCATGCTTCTATGACAGGAGATAAGAGTCAACAGTTAACCCGAGGATCCTATGGTTCTGGCCGAGGTGGCCATGGTAGTTCATCCAGTTTGCAGCTGCAGTTATCTTTGTTGAGATCTTGCTTTATTCTGGAGATCCAGGTTATATGATGCAACAGTGTCCTCTACTAACTCATTCAGGACCTTAGTGTTCTTATTATGCTTCTTTAGTTAGGGATTCAGCGCCTTCATTCACGGGCGACGCAGAGTTCAGTCAGGTAGAGGTGGCAGGACTACTGGTAGGGGTACACCAGCTCTGCAGGGTGGAGGTAGAGGTTCTACTTAGACTATAGGCAGCTGAGATGGCCAGTGTTATGCTTTATTAGGGAGGCCTGAGGCTGAGACTTTTGATGCTATGATAACATGTATCGTCCCTGTTTGCCATTGACCTGTGTATGTATTGTTTGATCCGGGATCTATTTTCTGATATGTGTCTACCTATTTTTCTGTTGGGTTTGATAGGTTGTCTGATTGTAGCTTGTGCCTATTCATGTTTCTACACCAGTGGGTGAATCCTTATCGATTTTATCGATCCTGTCTTGTCTTTTTGGCCCGGTATGATACTTGGGTAGACCTGATCATTTTAAGGATGGTAGACTTTGATATTATCTTCGGTATGGATTGGCTTTCTCCGCATCATGCTATTCTTGACTATTATGCTAAGACTGTGACCTTAGTGATGTCGGGTATCCCGAGAGTTGAGTGGACGGGTGCTAGTGGTTCTTACCCTAGAAAGGTTATCTCCTTCATTAGAGCTCAGAGATTGGTTGATAGAGGGTGTTTGTCCTACTTGGCTTTCATTCAGGATACCAATATTGAACCACCTCCCATGGATTCTATGCCCGTGGTTCAACAGTTTATAGATGTGTTCCCTACTTATCTTCTGGGTGTTCTTCCAGATAGGGATATTGACTTTTCTATTGAATTGGAGTCTGGCACGAAGCCCATATCAATTCCTTTCTATCGTATGGCTCCAGCTCAGTTGAAGGAATTGAAGGATCAACTACAGGATTTTTTTAGTAAGGAATTTATTCACCTTAGTGTTTCTCCATAGGGTTCTCCTATGTTTTTTCTGAGGAAGAAAGATGGATCCATGAGGATGTGTATTGATTATCGATAGTTGAATAAAGTGAAAGTGAAGAACAAGTATCCTCTTCCTCGTATTAATGATTTTTTTTATCAGCTTCAGGGTGCATATCTGTTTTCTAAGATTGACTAGAGATCTGGTTATCACCAGCTGATGATTAGGGCATCGGATATCCCTAGGACAGCTTTCAGGACTTGTTATGGTCACTATAAGTATCGTGTGATGTCGTTTGGTTTGACTAACGCCCCTGCAGCGTTCATGGAGTTGAAGAATGTGGTGTTCCGACCTTATCTAGATACCTTTATGATAGTGTTCATTGATGATATCTTGGTGTACTCCAAGATTGAGGAGGATCACGATTGGTGTTTGAGGATTGCACTCCATAGATTGAGGGAAGAGAAGCTTTATGCCAAGTTCTTAAAGTGCGAGTTTTGGCTTGATTCTATGGCATTTTCGGGACACGTGGTGTCCAAGGAGGGTATTCGGGTTGATCCAACCAAGATTAAGGCAGTGAGGGGTTGGACCAGACCTACACTGGTTGCTGAGATCCGGAGTTTTGTAGGAACTGAAGGCTATTACCAACGATTTGTGTAGAGCTTCTCTACTATTGCATCTCCCTTGACTACATTGACTTGTCAGAGTGTGAGTTTTTTGTAACACCTCGGACTTCAAATGAGCTAACTAGAAGTTTGTACAAGTTAACCATCAGTTCTTAGTTTTGGTT
>JAJONR010032039.1:0-18460 GCA_029582245.1 Solanum etuberosum
TTAAGTAAGGTTATGGACTTATGTTTTTTTTTTAAAATAAAAAAATAAATCATATTTATGTATGCAAAGTTTATTTTTTATTTTTTATTATTATATTTCATTTTCTTCTCATTCTCAACCTTGCTTCACGTGATTCTATGCAATTTTTTCGTAATATCTATTTCTTTATGCCATGCTTATTTTCTCATTAGCATAATTTTATTAGTATTCTAATTTTTAAATGAAAATAGAATTTATTGTTAAGTAAGGTTATGGACTTATGTTTTTTTTTTAAAATAAAAAAATAAATCATATTTATGTATGCAAAGTTTATTTTTTATTTTTTATTATTATATTTCATTTTCTTCTCATTCTCAACCTTACTTCACGTGATTCTATGCAATTTTTTCGTAATATCTATTTCTTTATGCCATGCTTATTTTCTCATTAGCATAATTTTATTAGTATTCTAATTTTTAAATGAAAATAGAATTTATTGTTAAGTAAGGTTATGGACTTATGTTTTTTTTTTAAAATAAAAAAATAAATCATATTTATGTATGCAAAGTTTATTTTTTATTTTTTATTATTATATTTCATTTTCTTCTCATTCTCAACCTTGCTTCACGTGATTCTATGCAATTTTTTCGTAATATCTATTTCTTTATGCCATGCTTATTTTCTCATTAGCATAATTTTATTAGTATTCTAATTTTTAAATGAAAATAGAATTTATTGTTAAGTAAGGTTATGGACTTACGTTTTTTTTAAAAATAAATCATATTTATGTATGCTATGTTGAAATTTGCGATAAGAGTATTACGTTAAATTTTTTGTTTTGAATTTATAACTTATGCTATATTTTCAGTTTCATTTGTTTTAGTAATATTGAATTCACATTGCAAGTCATTTTTTAATTTGATTATGTTTTTGTCAAACATTTTAATAATTTATGACATTTTATTTATATATTAATCTTTTTATCAATATGCATTTCACGGTGTTCGTAGAAACTTCATACTTTTAGTTTTTATTATCTATTCAATTGAAATATATTAATTTGAAAAAAGATAAATCAATTATTTGTTTCATAATATTAGTTAAGAACATATGTTTATTAATTAATACTAGTTTTTTGACACATAATTTCAAAAATATATGTTATAGTAAATAGTATTTCTTATTTAAGCAAAGATTTGAATAATAAGCTTAGCAAAAAATAATATTGCAGATTTTTTTGTGAATGTTCAATGTGGATCGTCATATATATCTCTTATTCACTCAAACCTATGAAGATGGTCAATGAAATTTTTTATTAATTAAATGCAATAATGTATATATTTATTTTAATTTGATGAGGTTCAATCATGTAATTAGTGTTATCTCACTAATATTACCTTATAGACAATATTTGCTTTGTATTTTTCTTGTCATCTAACCAGATGTGTTTTGCATGTGTATTCCACGTTAAATTGTTTAAATGTCATATGAACATGTGAAGAGAACAACTACATTTTATATATTCACATATTTTCTCATTTGTTGTGAGTTTTTTTTTAAAAAAAAACTCGGAACATTTTAAAATAATATATTTTGAAGTTAGAAAATCTTGTTAACTTGATAATACATTAAAAGAACCTGTAGTTACATCGAAACGATCCTGCCAAACTGATGGTATGAGAGCCATGTTGATAGTAGTAGTAGGTGTTGTTGGTCCGACACATCTTAATTTTATGAACA
The DNA here is from genome assembly GCA_029582245.1 of Solanum etuberosum. Classification (NCBI taxonomy): domain Eukaryota; kingdom Viridiplantae; phylum Streptophyta; class Magnoliopsida; order Solanales; family Solanaceae; genus Solanum; species Solanum etuberosum. The sequence goes on from JAJONR010032039.1 coordinate 1,720, forward strand.
TCATTAAAAAACATACCACTGTTAAAAATAATAGAAAAGAGGAATATGATATGCATCAACAACTAGATCTTCTTAATAAATGGACTATCCCTAAAATTCAGCCCAAGGTTATATACCAAATGAGTACTTTTGAAAAAATGGGATTTAAACAAATTGTCAAGACCACAGAGGAAACTATTACTGTGGATTCTGATCATGGTACTTTTAAATTATTGTCTGAAAGTGATTTTGCCCCTTATAGAGAAACACATAGATTTATGCATATTGGTTTGGTGCAAGTTGCTTTTAAGCCACTCACTTTAAGAGGTTTACCTGAGAGCTTCATAGCAGCTCTAAGGGATGGCAGAAATCAGAATTGGAAAAAATCCCTGATAGGGACGATTCAAAACCAGTTTGGCATATGGCCCTGTATATTTTAACACTTATCCTAATTTACAAATTTCTTTGAATTATGAAAATTCGTTAAATACTTTAATATTAAGTATAAAATTACATAGTTATGATTATTTGCCTGGTACTGAAGTTATATGTATTTGCTATAGAATTTACTATAAACCATTATACACCTTGAACCCTATGTGTAAAATTATGGATTTTAAAAATGAAACGATTCTTATAGAAACAAATTTTAGTAAGTCTAAAGTTATAACTAGAAGGCCTATTAAATGGGATGAAATTGATTTTCCTAAAGAGTGGGTGATCGAAGAGGCAGTCCCACCCAAAAATAATATAAATCTTGATATTTCTGACATTGAGCAAACTCCTGATGGGACAGTGAGAATCAAATTCACTGACCAAAATTTATTAATGAGTTATGATGATAATATAGGTTTTCCTTCCAGAATGCTTAGATCTAACTCATCTTATATATCTCCTGTTGATTATATTGTTGATATACCTTCTAGAGCGTCTACTTCTAAGATTAGAGAAGAAGATAATTCTAGAGTATCCACTTCTTATATGAAAGAAGGGAAGATAATTGATAATATCAAGATTGAAAATCATATAGTTACCCCTGATATGGACCCTACTTTGTCTGAAATGGACTTTCCAAATGGTTTACATGGATAGATCAGAACTTATTGATTTTAGACCGGGGTCGCCGGTAAGAAAGATAATTTCAAATGAATTTTTTCAGCCCAAATGAGAATCATTTAGAAAATGGTTTTTCAAAATTTTTAATAATAATCAACAAACATTCTTCCAAGAAGATTTTTATAATGATCTTTCTAAAGCAAATAAAGCTATTGCTTTTGTACCATGGTTTATGACGAAATATGTTTATATCTATATTTCTATGTTAGAACAAGATTATAAATTATCTGACGGTACAATTACCAAATCTCTCCTACCTCCTCAATAATCTTTTCAAATTGAAAAAGATAATAAGACTGTATATTTTACTGCATTTGCAGAGTTGTTTGATGATAATGACACTGCTCTTATTATTTCTAAGCATGTTAAAACTTTAATAAGACAAAACAATTACACGAATGTTTATGTGAGTATTTTAGGAGAGCATATTCTTTCTTTAAATGATAAAATTAGTCATTTATGTTCTGAATTAGAGAAGTCTAAAATCCCTGATAAAGGAAAGGAGAAGGCTACTCCTACTATCCAACCCTCTCCAAAAATTAAGGACTTTAAATTATTAAAGCTTGATAATATTGAAAGATTGCTTCAAGAAAGGTTTCAGGGGTTAAATATTAATCCCCTCCAACTAAGTGAAAGTGAGGCCACTGATATGAATAATATTCCGGATGAGATTAATAAAATCTCAGAGAAACATGCTAGAAAACCAGTTCAAAGGATGTATTACTATCCTAGGCCGACTCCTCAAGATATCCTCCTGGAGGAGCAAGAATATTACGTCTCTAATAGTTTTAGTGGGACAGAAATTTATGAGTGGAATATTGATGGGTTTACTGATAGACAAATTTATACACTGGCTCATAGAATTCTTATGTATAGTACGATTTGCAAGGCCAACAAGAATTCTGAAAAGGATACAGCCAACATGCTTATTGCCGGATTTACAGGCCAATTAAAGGGTTGGTGGGATAATTATCTCTCAGAATCCCAACATATGTCTATTTTAAATGATGTTAAGGATGAAAATGGAATGATTTCAAATGTAGTCTACACCTTGGTCCTAACCATTATAGAACATTTTTCTGGAAGATGGTCGGATAATAGTGAAACCATTAGGACTATGCTCCAAAACCTTAGATGTAAAACCCTTACGTCCTTTAGATGGTATAATGATGTTTTCCTATCTAGAGTTATGGAATTACCTCAGTGTAATAGCTCTCATTGAAAATCCAAGTTTATAGACGGACTCCCTGCTGTATTTACAGAAAGGGTTAGGAAGGCCCTTAGAGGAGATGGGGTGAGTATTAATTATGATGACTTTACCTATGGAAAACTTATAAGTGTTTGCACCCAAGAATGTCTATCTTTGTGCAACGAGATCAAGTTGAATCAACAAATTAAAAGATATCATTTGAATGAGAAACAACAATTAGGAGAATTTTGTGAACAATTCGCAATCGATATCCCTGAATCCTCTAAGAAGTCTAATAGACATAGAGGAAAAATAGATTATAAGGAAAAACCTCATAAGTAGTACAGAAAAAAGAAATGCTTAGAAGAGCGTGAAAAGAGAAAAATGGATTATAAAAGGAAAAATGAGTTTTCTAAGAGTAATAAATCAAATGTCTGCCACAAATATGGTAGAATAGACCATTATGCGAGGGATTGCAAGGTCAAGGATAAGATTAAAAACCTTGACCTAGAGGATATTATTAAGGATTCTTTATATAAAATCCTCCTTAATTCTTCTTCGGAAAATTCTATCCCTAACAACAGTGACAGAGAAGAATCCTCTACAAGCGAAGACCTAAAAGTTCTTCATGAAGAAGACTGCATGTCCTCATCTGAGGAAGAATGTACGTCTTGCCAGATTGGTCAACCTTGTGATAATAAAGACAAGGACGAATTCTATCAGTTGTATTCTCAGTTCAAGGACTTAAATATCAATGTTATCAGTAATGATAATTGGGTAGAGATACTCAAGATGATTGATGGTCCAACATTAAGGTCCCAAATTATTGACAAAATTGGTAATACCAGCACCTCTACTAGAATTCCTAAAGAAAATTCCGCTCATAATAATGCTTATACCATGGCAGAAGTAAGGAGACAACTAAAACTTAGGTCTCAAAGGGATCATATTCCCACTACAATTCAAGACTTGATTGAGGAGATTAATAATCTCAAAAAAGAAATATCTTCTCTGAAAAATCATAATATGATTCTTGTTGAAAGAATTAGTTATATAGAAAATAAAGACAATGGGAAACAGGTTATGGTTGAAGATAATCTCCCTGATATTCCTGAAGGTAATCTTCCTGATATCCCTAATGAGCTTACAGATAATAAGAATTTATTCTTAGAAACTATCGAGCTAATTAGAGCTCATAAACCTTTGGCAAAAAAAACTCTTTTTTATTGATATTGGCTATGGGGGAATTTTAAAATAAATTTCTCTTGCTGAAAGGAAAGAATACCTCATACAATTCTATTCTGGGAAATGGAATAATAGTCAGAAAAATTATGCTACGGTAGCTAAAGAAATTTTGGCTATAGTCAAAAGTGTTTTAAAATTCCAGGGGGACTTATATAATAAAAAGTTTATCATAAAAACTGATTGCCAACAACTAAATTCATCTTTAATAAAGATGTAAAACATGATGTTTCTAAACAAATGTTTGCAAGATTGCAAGCTTTATTAGCACCATTCGATTTTGAAATACATTATAAAAAAGAAATAGATAATAGTCTTCCCGATTTTCTTACTAGAGAATATTTGAGTTAATAATTTTTATTTCCTGAATACAGGATAATGCGGCCACCTGGAAGTTCTTTCTCTAATAGAGGAAGAGGAAGAGGAAAAGTAACCATGAGCAGAAACAATATTTTGGCTCAGTTAGGAAACCAGAGACTAATAGCCTCAAACATTGCAGGAACTTCTACAGGTATATAGGAAATTAATACCGAACACCCAATGTATAAAGAATTCATGGATTTTATACAATTAAGGCAACCTCAGAACAATGCACCACCGTCATATTCTGCAGTCGTCAATGACGAAGCAATTGAAAATATTGAGGTATATGATAAGAATGAGAAAGATGAAGTAATACTTCTTCTTGAGCCAAGGGATTTAAATGGAGAGAGGATCCTTGGCAAATCATGATGAGATATTTTGATACGACATCATATGCTGTTCCAACATACAAATACGGAATGCATTATGAGAGAATGAAATGGACGATAGAAGTTCAAACAAATGAAGAAGGTTTCCTTGCTTAAAAAAAAAATTTCATACAAAATTTTGGAGTAAATTACTCCAAAGAGATGCGGAGAGAAAACTTCATGGACGCGAGATAATAGACTCGATCAATGTGTCTATTGAGACCAGCAAACATCAAATAGAAGTTATACAGGATAAATATAATATCAGTCCCTTTAAACACATAACCAAAAAATTACAGATGAAAAAATAGACTATTTCCAAATCTGAACTTCTTGTTTCATATATGGTAGAAGTTAAAAAAGATTTAGTAAAAAATATGGGTATAGAATTTTCAGACAGTATATCCATGGCCACTTCTAATGAAGAAGAAGACAACTGTCTAGCAGGAGAATCTCAAAGTGTTCATAGCACGGAGGAAATGGACATTGAAACGTTTCTTCAACAGTTCAGAAATCAGATAGAAGAATCTTCTAGCTCAGACAAATCCAAGGGGAAAGAGATTGTGAAAGATTAGAGGACAAGACATTAACTTTTATAAAGTTAAAATTATTGTATGCTTTTTATAAAGTTTGAATTATTGTAAACTTTCATGACGTAGAGGACCAATAATGTAACATGACGTAAGCACTTACGTCATGAACTTTAGATTTTTCTCTCGATCCTTTCTATAAAAGGGTCACTTCTTGTAATTAGAAGGTAGGCTTTGGCCAACCCTTCTAGTATTACTTTCTTTGTATTCCACTAGTATTGAAATAAAAATATTGTTGTTGCTTTGAACTTTGGAGAGTTATTGCGGACGGATCCCCAATTAAGGTATTTCTCTTTCATCTTTTATTATTAAAACGTTTTAAAAAAAATTTATAGCCTAAATGATAGGCTAAGCAACTCGTGTTGGACTAATAACAACTTTAACTATTAAGACATGGTGAAAAAAAGACTGTTCCGATGTCTCTAAGGTCGAGGTAGTGTAGTCCAGGGATAGAAAGAACTTGGCTTAGTCCGGTGTTCCTGGTAAGGCCCATGTCAGCCATTATTGAGGTTATTGTTTGGGCTAGGTTGGAACCGTAAAAGTACTTTCCATCCTTAGATTATATGAGTTGTAAACGAACCTGTAGTTACATTGAAGCGACCCTGCCAAACTGATGGTATCAGAGCCATGTTGATAGTAGTAGGAGGTGTTGTTGGTCTGACACATCTTAATTTTATGAACATCATTAAAAAACATACTACTGTTAAAAATAATAGAAAAGAGGAATATGATATGCCTCAACAACTAGATCTTCTTAATAAATGGACTATCACTAAAATTCAGCCCAAGGTTATATACCAAATAGGTACTTTTCAAAAATTGGGATTTAAACAAATTGTCAAGACCACAGAGGAAACTATGACTGTGGATTCTGATCATGATACTTTTAGATTATTGTCTGAAAGTGATTTTTCCCCTTATTGAGAAATACATAGATTTATGCATATTGGTTTGGTGCAAGTTGCTTAATATTTTATAACATTTTAATTTATAGCAGGGGTAATATATCTATCTCTCTCTCTCTCTCTCTATATATATATATATATAACATCTCTAATAGGACTTTCATAAGTCTTTGATCTCCAATTTAATTACTGCATACATGACTTGATTTAGGTATTATTATGATACTTTACTAGTCATAATAATCAATATGTTCCAGGTTTATATTATTATGTTATTTATATGCTACTAAATTATAACTCTAAATTAAATGCTAAGTTATATGATAGCATGCTAGTTAGAATACTCGTAAATATTTTCTTGTCCTGCATTTATGATAAGTATTTGTGTGTCATAAAAAAGAATAATATTGTATTAAATATAACTTGAAATTCTTACTAAACTTTGGCGTTAATATCTATTGAAACTAGTAATAAATATATAGAACAATTGGAAAATATATTAAATTTATCGCTTCAATACGTCATGAGTTTACATGTTTTTGTAATATTCCATATTCATGCATATAATATATCTTATACTCATGATATATTTTATTATATAAAATATTAATTTGTCATTTATTATAAAGAAACAAACATCATGATATTAGCTCAATTATTTTATGATAGTTTTCATCATATCGAATTTGTCAAAGCTTGAATTTGTGGCACTTACCATTTCTGAAAAGAACTATTTATCATGGGTATTTGATGCTGAAATTTAACTTACCGCTAAGGGTCTTGGTGATAGTATAATCGAAGGAAATAAAACATCAAGTCTTGATAAAGCAAACGCTATGATTTTCCTTCGTCATCATCTTGATGAAAGCCTAAAGGTTGAATACTTAACAGTGAAAGATCCACTTAAATTGTGAATACGTTTGATAGGGAGGTATGACCAGCTCAAGGCGACAGTATTGCCAAGGGCTCTTTAAGAGTAGATGCACTTATGGTTTCAAGATTATAAAATCGTAATTGAGTATAATTCTGTTGTATGTAGAATCACTTTCTAACTGAAATTATGTGGGGAACTATAAAAGATGATGACATGTTGGAAAAGACTTTAACTACTTTCTATGCCTCGAATGTGATATTACAACAGCAATATTGTGAAAAGGGTTTTCATAAATACTCTCAATTGATCTCATGCCTCCTGGTGTCTAAGCAGCATAATGCCCTTTTAATGAGAAATCACACCAGAACTACTCCATTGCCGGAAGCAAATGGGGTAGAAGCACACATGCAGTTTGAAATAAGACAAAATAATTGAGGCCATGATAATATGTGTGAACGTGACGAGGGCAAAAAATGATATAATAATCATCGAGGTGGTGGTCATACCAAAAGGGAGAACAATATAGGTTCTTAAAATAATCCTTTAAAAGGAAAGGGCGATCACTGTCATCGTTGTGGCCTTAAAGGTCACTAGAAAAATGAATGTCGGGCACCTAAACATTTTGTCAGGTTGTATCAAAATTTCTTGGTGCCTCCCTCTCTAATGCCCGGGTGTTGTCACATTTGACTTTCAAAGATGATTCTCAAGCAGGGTCATCTCAGAAATATTATGAGAATGTTGAGGCAAATTTAGCATTGAAAGATGATGTTTTTGATCGGCTCGATGATATTACTCATCTAGAAGCTGATGACTTCTTTGGGGATCGCAATTGAAAATTGATCATTGAACTGGGAAGTGAATAATGTTATGTTTTTTTAATGTCTTACTTAAAGTTGATGTACTTAAATTATCTTTTCTTAGTTTTTTTCGTACTTCTTATTATTTTTATTTTATGAAGATAAATAAAAAAATTCGGTCTTCAGTTGGATTCATGATGAGTAATGGAGATATGTGCCTTCCGGACAATGCTACAACTCATACGATACTAAGAGAAAATAAATATTTCTATCATTTGGCTATGAAAAATGCATATGTTAATACAATATCCGGTAGTACAAAATTGATTGAGGGCTCTAGAGAGCGCCCTTATTACTATTTGGAGGAAAATTATTGATAATTGATAGTGCATTGTATTGTAGTAAGTCTCAGAGAAACTTGTTAAGCTCAAGGTTAATCGCCAAAATGACTATCATGTTGAGACTGCAAATGAAGGAAAGGATGAATACCTTTATATTACTACAATAAATGCGGAGAAGAAAATCGTGCATGAAAGATTGTCTGCACTTTCTTCTGGATTGTACCATACAAATATTGGTACAGTTGAATCACATGTCGTAGTAAATAAAAGGTTTACTGATTCTAATAATTTTGTCATTTGGCATGACCGGTTGGGTCATCCCATTTAAAATATGATGCACAAAATAATTGAGAATTCACGTGGACATACTTTAAAGAACCAAAATGTTCTTCGATCAAAGTAACTCTCTTGTGCTGCTTGTTCTCAAGGAAAGCTGATTATCAAACCATCAGTGGCTAAGGTTAAGGGGGAATCCCCTACATTTCTGGAATGGATAGAAGGTGATATATGTGGGCCTATTCACCCTGCATGTGGACCATTTAAATATTATATGGTCTTGATAGTTGCATCTACAAGATGGTCACATGTGTGCTTATTATCAACTCGCAATATGACTTTTGAGAGATTGTTGGCTTAAATAATAAGGTTAAAAGCACAATTTTTAGATTATGCAATAAATATAATTCGTCTTGATAATGCTGGTGAGTTTACATCTCAGACAATTAATGAATATTGTTTGTCCACCGAAATAATAGTTGAAAATCCTATTGCACATGTTCATACTCAAAATGGTCTGGTAGAGTCATTGATTAAACGTTTTCAATTGATAGTTAGACCATTGTTGATGAGGACAAAGTTGTCTGTTTCAATATGGAGGCATACTATTTTGCATGCAGGAACACTTATGCGCATAAGGCCAACCAGTTATCATGACATTTCCCCATTGCAATTGATTTTTGATCAGGAGCCAAACATTTCTCATCTTAGAATCTTTGGTTGTGTGGTATATATTCCAATTACTCCACCACAACGCACAAAGAAGGTTGGGGGTATATGTTGGGTATGAATTTCGTTCTGTTAAGAAATATTTTGAAAACCTAAAACTGGAGATTTATTTACGGTAAGGTTTGTTGATTGTCATTTTGATGAATCAGTATACCCAACATTAGGGGGAGAACAAAAGCAGTTGAGAAATGCGATTAATTGGAATTCATTGTCACTATCTCATTTATATCCTTGAACATATCAATGTGAGCAAGAAGTTCAAGAGATTATTTATTTGCAGAGTATTGCAAATTAACTACCAGATGTATTTACTAACCTTCCACCGGTTGCTAAATCATATATCCTAGCTGCTAATATTCAAGTTTGAGTTGATGTCCCGATAGAACAAACTGTTAAGGCAAATGAATCTAGGCTGCGATTAAAACGTGGTAGACCAATTAGTTCCAAGGATAAAAATCTCTGGAAAAGAAAATAAATGAATGACCAAGATGATAATAATATGGAGGCAATTGCTCATGAAGAGCTCCGAGATATAATAAATGATGACACCACTAAGGAGGTTTATGTACCTGAAAATAATGAGAATGAAGAAATCTCAATAAATTATGTCTCGATGAAAAAAGGTGGAATCAAAATAATATTGTGATGGATAATATTTTTCCTATAATGTTGTTGTTGAAATAATGTAACAAGATGAGAATTTGAAATCAAAAGTTGTCAATGAATGTACACAGAAATGATTGGTCAAAATGGAAGGAAGCAATTCAAGTAGAATTGGCTTCACTTGAAAAAACATGAAGTTTTCGGACCAATAGTCTAAACACCTGAAAGTGTCAAGCCAGTGGGGTACAAATGGATTTTTGTGCGAAAATGCAATGAAAATGAAAAGTCGTAAGATATAAAACACAACTTATGACACAAGGATTTTTGTAAAGGCCTAACATTGATTATGAGGAGACATATTCTCATGTGGTAGATGCAACTACCTTCATGTATGACAGTTCATGAAAAACCTGAATATACATCTAATAGACGTTGTCACAGCCTATTTATATGGCTCACTAGACCACAATATTTTTTATGAAAATCTCTAAAGCACTCAAAGTGCCTGAAACATATAAAAAAAAATTAAAAAAATTGTTCAATAAAGCTTCAGAAATCCTTATATGAATTGAAACAATTAGGGTGAATATGGTATAATCGTCTAGAAAATATTTGCTAAAAGAAGGGTATACGAATGACCTTATTTGTCCTTGTATTTTTATACAAAGGTTAAAATCTGAATTTGTAATAATATTTGTTTATGTTGATGACTTGAACATCATTGGAACTCCTAAAGAGCTTTCAAAAGTTGTTGAGTGTTTGAAGAAAGAATTTGAAATGAAGATCTTGGTAAGATAAAATTTTGTCTTGGCCTTCACACTGAACATTTGACAAATGAAATATTTATCCATCAATCAACATATACTGAAAAGGTTTTGAAGCGATTTTACAAGGATAAATCACACCTATTGAGTACTCCGATGGTTGTAAGATCTCTTGATATAAATAAACATCCATTCCGACCTCAAGAAAAGGATGAAGAGTTTCTTGGTGATGAAACTACATATTTCAGTGCTATTGGAGCACTAATGTACCTTGTCAATAATACCCGATCAGATATTTTTTTTGCAATAAATTTATTGGCGAAATTCAACTCATGTCGAACAAGAAGACATTGAAAAGGTCTTAAGCATATATTCAGATATCTTCAAGGAACAATTGATATGTGATTGTTGTATTCTAATGCATCCAAGTCAGAATTGATCGATTATGAAAATGTGAGATATTTGTCTGATCCGTATAAAGTCCAATCTCAGACAGACTATTTATTCACATATGGAGGAACAACTATATCATTGTGTTGGATAAAGCAAACAATAGTTGCTACGTTTTCAAATCATGTAGAGATAATAGCCATTCATGAAGCCAGTCAAGAGTGTATATGGTTGAGATCAATGACTCAACACATTTTGCAATTATGCGGTCTTTCTGTGCAAATAAAAATTCCAACAATATTGTATGAAGATAATGTTACTTGCATAGCTCAATTAAAGTGTGGATATATCAAAGGAGACCGAACAAAGATTATTTCACCTAAGTTCTTTTTCACATATGATCTTCAACAAAATAGTGAGATAAATGTTCAACAGATTCGTTCGATTGATAATCTTACAGATTTATTCACTAAGGCATTGTCAACATCAACATTTGAGAAGCTAAGATATAAGATTGGAATGTGTCGTCTTCAAGATATCAAATAAATTTTTCATCAGGGGAGTAAAATATGTTTTGTACTCTTTTTCCCTTAACCAAGATTTTGTCCCATTGGATTTTTCTGGTAAGGTTTTTAATGAGGCAGCACTCAAGGTATATTACAAGATATGTGTACTCTTTTTCCTTCAATAGGTTTTTTCCCTTTGAGTTTTTCCTAGTAAGGTTTTAACGATGCACATTATCTATAAATATCCAAGGGAGAGTGTTACAAATCCATTTAATTGTGGATGTTTCTCTTAATCTATCCCTAACGTAATGTATCTATTTGTTGTATTAATTAAATATTGTACTAACGTATTTGTCAAATGTTGTAAAAGGATGGCTTGTATATCCTATAAAAGGGTAGTCTTCACCCTTGTGAAATACATACTTGAAAAAATTAAATAAGACTCTCTACTTTATACTTTCTATTTTTTTTATAACGTGTTATAAAATAAAGAAAATAAAAAAAAAATGAAAAGAGCAGAGGAAACAGAAAGTAGAAATAAGAGTAGTAACTATTTGGGTATGCTTTCCATTACTATTTGTCTTTCTTTTCTGTTTGGTATTCTTGTATTTTCCTCTCATTTTATAACAATCATGAATATCTTTTAGTTTTTTTAGTTTTTAAAGTTGAACTTCAAAAAATATATTTAGTTAAGAATTTTAAAAATAATAAGAAGAATGTTCATTTTTTTCATTTCAAATTACTCATAAAAATTAAACAAAAAATAACTTTAATTTATATTCATGATCAAACACAACTTTTCAAATATTACTTTTCACTTTTTAAACAAAAAAAATCTTATTTCAAATTTTACAATAAAACATGGTCAAACATGTGCTTATTTAAGGAGTGATTTGGTTAGCTTTTGTTTACATGTGTGATATGAAGTCATGATTTTAAATCATAATTTGAAATCAACCTTTGGACATATGATTCAAGATCATGGTTCAAATTGTGATTTTAATTTTCAAATTCTCCAAAAAGAAACATAACTTGGGATTCCAAATCATGATTTCAAATTTTGAAAAAGGCGAAACCTATCGTCAGCCCCTTAAAGTTGGCACAACTTTCACTTAGGACTCATTTATTTTCATTAAAATTTAGAGGTTTAAATCTAAATGCACATCTGAATGATTAAAATATTGTCTCTAGATAGGAACACTGAATGATTAAGGTTGTTTGTTTTAAAACATATGCATGACATAATTTATTTACATATACGTAATAAATATACAATTTAAATAAAAACTAATTAAATATTAAAAAAATTAATAAAATCAAATCATATTTGATTAAAAAAATGAAACACTTGTACTTGTTAGTGATGGTGGAAATAGTTTGTAGTGATGGTGGTGATGGTAATAGTTATTGTTAGTGACTAGTAATGATGATGGTGATAGTTATGACGGATGAGGTGGTTGGTATTCTGGTGACTATCATAATGGTGACAATTGGTAGTGGTGTTGGTGGTGGTAATGATGAAGTTAGTTGATACTAGTAGTTGACGGTATTGATGGTGGTGGTTGAAAAATGTGTAGTGGTTGGTAATGTATTTGTGGTAGTTGGCAGTGATGCTAGATATGATATTAAGGTGGTTAGTAGTAGAGATTGACCACAATGGTGGTAGTGGCTCATAGTATTGGTGGAGGTGGTGACCGAAGAATGTATGGTAATAGTTGACGGCGGTGCTAGTTGTGATGACAGAGTTTGTTGGTAGTAGGAATTGACTATAGTGGTAATAGAGATTGATAGTGGTGGTGGAGGTGGCGACGACTATCGAGACAGGGTGGTGGTGACAATAGATATAATCATAATGATGGAGGAGGTAAGTGTGGTAGTAGCTGACAGTAGTTAGGAATAATGGTGGTTGTAATGATAGAAATGGCAGGAGGTAAACGACTGTAATGGTGGTGGTAGTCATAGTGGTAGTGGTTGTGATAGTAAATGTAGTTAGTGGTGATGGTAGTTGTAATGGCAGAGATAGTTACTGGTGGTTGTTGGTGATTGTTAAAAGAGTGATGGCGAATATTATCCACACAAGAATATCTCTTAATAATATTAAGACTATTGTAAATCTTAATGATTCAGACCTATTTAGACTAATTAAGTGCTTAAATCTAATTGAAAACAGATGCACTTAATGGTCTAATGTCACAACCCAAAAATGGATGTGATGACACTTATAATTTCCCACCAAGACAAGTCAGCCTCAACCCAATAAAAATGAAAGAAAAGCAGAAAATCATAAAGCTAGAACAAGACAAAGGCGGAAAACTTATTCGTTCTAAACAATACCCCAAAACCTGGTTGTCATATGTACAAGCCACTAATGAAAATACAGAATTCAAAAGATAAATACAAGTCTCAGTCTTTGTTTCTCGAGTAGAACAATGCTGAAAGAAAAAAGAAAAGAGGGCCCGCCAGGATGACAAGCAACTACCTCTCAAATCCTTCACGAGCCTCGACTGTCAGGAGAAGTAGAAGAAGATCACACGAGTCCGGGCTCGGAACCTACTCAAGTGTAGAAGCAAGGGGTGAGTACTAACAAAACGGTACCCAACAAACAACCTACTAAACAAAGCAACTAGCTAGAAAACGAACACCCCTTACACTCCAACCGAACTTCCTCAAACTACAACCTAAACATAAATCAGCTCAACCTAGTAATTCTATAATACACGATTTACAAGGCCCAATATTCACAGTTCAATCTTCATAATTCAACAATAAAATAAGTCAATTTCAATGTCAAGTAGTTCAGTCACACACAACAAGTACATCAATCTCAAGTATCAAGCAAGTCACACATAAGCGTTAAATGCATCAAGTCACGATATTCAATCTCTCGCCGGAATGATTTTCCATCAGCATGATATCACTAGACGGAACCATTTTCCATCGACTTTATATCAATCACTAGCCGAAAGGATTTTCCATCGGCTTTATATCAAATCACTAGCCAAAATCATTTCCCATCGGCTTTATATTACTAGCCGAAACTATTTCCTATCGACTTTATAAACACTTGCTGGAAATGACCTCGGCATCACAACATTCACCGGTAAAGACCTCGGCATCATAGCACTTACCGGCAATGACCTCAGCATCATAAATCATCACATGTCTCATCACGGTGTTCAAATCAATGCATACAAGCAATATCACACCACACGGAAGAGACAACAAATCATACAATTCAAGTTCACAATCATACTTTCAAGCATGCCATCAATCAATTAACAAGGATCATAATAAACAAATTTACATCATCATGTTCATCACATCGCCTTTTTCATGTCAACCCCTTTTTATTCATTTAGATATAACAAGTAAAAAATTTAAACCCTTCACCTCATCCCCATTACTCTCAACACATAATCAATGAAGGAAGTACACAAATTTTACTAGAATACAAGGTTTAGGAAGTCATTTGCCTTAAACGAATCAATAATCACTCCAAGAGTTGAGTCTTCCCCTTCTGAATCACTTTCAAAGTTACACAATCTATAATAATGAAGGATTTACAATCACTCATCAGAAATAATTCCCACATCAATTATGTAAAGAAATGGGTCAAACAACTCAAACCCAATTTAAAAATGGAGGTTTGAATCTAGAAAATAATATCTGAAAAGATATTTAAGGCTTTAGGAACTCATTAGTGAAAATCATTTCGAAAAAGGAATCAAAACCACTTCAAAATCACCATTTTAGTAATAACTTGGGTTCTTGAAGATAACCCCAAAATACTCATTTAAAAAGCTTGATTTGAACACATAAGTCCATAAATAATAATGATTAATTGAATATTTAGAGTTAAGAATCATTACCCAAAAGATTTCCCTTGATAATCTGGTCCAAACCACCACCCCAAAGCTCCCAAAACTCAAAAATGGTGAAATGGGGCTTAAACCCCGAAATGATAGAAAAACCCTCTCAGGTGTCACTTAAGCGAACTGCGCAAACACTGGAGGTCTCGCTTTTGCGAATCAGGCTTCGCTTTAGCGACCATCACTAAAGCGAGCCCTGGTTCGCTTAAGTGAACCCTTCAAAAAGCCCGCTTAAGAGAATGTTCCCCGCTTAAGCGATCACACCTTCACTTAAGCGAAGCCCGCTTAAGAGGAATGCCTATCACAAAAGCAAAGATTACAGAACTCAGGCACAAGAAAAATTAGTCAACTCTCAAAACATCGATATGACCCTCAAGATTCATTCAAAACCCCGTGAACAAAAACCACATAGGATAATCAATTATACTCGATGTTATTGACTCAATGGAATTGCCAAAATATGAATTTGGGGTCTCCTTAACCCGACATTCGTGGAAACCACAAGAAATTAACTCACGCCTAAAAAGGCTAAAACAAGCTCAGGACCTCTCAAAAATCAACCAAGACCTAACCTACGCCTAAAATCATCCCTCGAATCCAATGAAACTCTCGGAATTACGATTCGAGCATCCAAATCCTGAATATTGATCAAAGTCAACCCAAAGGCTAAAATTCTTAAATTTCACAACTTAGGACCTCAAATCCTCAAAAAGACTCAAAATCTGAAACCGACAACTCTCACTGATCAAATTTCACATACTGATGGGATCGACGGAATTTCATTTCGACACTAGAAACTCCAAAAGATACCGAAAACCACTTTACTAACAATTTAGCCTTACCAATTTCTCAACTATTAACTCAAAGTTCAAAACTAAATTTTCAAAACTCAATCATAGGAGACTCTGGGTTAATCACGGGAGGGAAAAATGGTTAATTCATAAAACTTTATAAAAATGACCGACCGGGTCATTACATCTAATGTCTGAACTATTCAGATTCAGACCTCTATTAAGTGTAAGCAAATGAGGCCTTAGATACCTTAAGTAGAACTTGTCCATTTTATACCCATGTAGTGAAGCCTCGTTATATCATTTTTTGACACTTTTTAAGAATCAGTAAAATATTAAAGAAAAGTGTAATACATTCACTAATGACGTACAAACAATCAATTATATGATTGCATGTGATATTTAGTAAAAAAATTATTTTAAAGTAATTTAATAAACAAAATGAAAGTAATATTTTTTTTAAATAGCTTAACATCCCCTACCCGTCGGGGGTCATCTTCTCCACTATACCTAAATATATTTTTGTATTTTTTTAATTTGTTCTTTTCTTTATTGTTTGAGATTTGTTCTTTTTCTTTCTGTTTTAGTGTTATTTTGTTAGAAGAAAAAAAGGTGAAGGGATAGGAAGAGGAAAAGAGAAAAAGTATAAAATATAGGTTTTGATATTCATTTTTTTTTGGATAAAAATGTAAAGTGTGGTGATGGTACTCCCCCCTTCCCCGTTGGGGGTCATCTTCTCCATTAAACTCAAACAAATTTGTAGAACATATACACTCCGTTTCATCTGAAATGGACCATATATACCCTTCATTTCATTTTGGTAGCAAAAATATCCTCATTGTTAGTATAAGGGACAACAAATACCCTTCTACTTAACAAAGATATATTTTTTTTGATATGACACATGGCGTGACATTCACCTAGGATATAACCCACCACCTAGGAATTCACCTAGGACCCTTTCTTTGTTAAATGTTCTTACAGACCCAATTGAGAGCGCCCCCAAATTAAACCTTAGCCTTTGAAAAAAAAAATCTTCTCCATAAAAG
>JAJONR010032041.1:0-40425 GCA_029582245.1 Solanum etuberosum
AAAGTTAGCGCATCTAAAATATTAACATCAGAAAGCGATAACTGGAGATTCGGTTGAGTATTAAAATAAACCGGTCCATAAGCAACGGTGGATTCAATCGAACCCATAAGAGACTGTCTGAAGTTTAGATTTCTAGCATCACGAAGAGCCGCTAGAAAGGTCTCTGGTAACCCTTTATTTCTAATAGTGATAGTTCGATTTCTTATGATTATAAATAATCTATGTACTTCTTATTTATCCCATCATAAATGGGAAACTAGATGAGGATATCCACATATAGAAGTCCACACTTTATGAGGTGTGTTATGCCTAATACTTGGTCTCATGTGTGCATATCGGCACACTGGCATATTCTTGATTTGTGAACCACTACTACAAAGTAGTAATTGAGGTGAAAAATCCACTCTAGAATTGTGACTTTTTTCAGGTGTGACTATAAGCTTTCACCTTAAGAATCTCTTCAAAAAGATCATAGAAAATATTATTATTATTATTATTATTATACCAATTAAAGTGTCAACATGTGGAGCATGGCTTACAGCCATTATTTGCAATTATTACTTGATGCAAAATATCATATTATAATCTTGAGTTAATTATTTATTTATTTGGTTGGTGCATTATTAGGCTTTTGGCTTCGCAACTTGTGGCTTCAAATGGAGGATTACAGATTTTTTTCTGTGTCATTATTGGCGCTCGATCTCAGATAAAATTTTTGGATCAAATTCATCAAAGACACCATTTTAGAACTAGTGTTTTTTTGGCATCACTATAAATAAATGGATTGTTAGAAAACATATGTATAACGAAAGCATTTCAGAAACATATTATTTATATAAAAAAATAAATAATATATATGTTTATGCTAAGATACATATGATTATGTTAGAATACATAAATTTTTAACTTTTTTGGTTGATGCATTCAGCATTATCTCAGGCTTTTAGCTTTTGTAACTTGTGACTCTAAACGAATAATTACCTTTTATTTTTAAATTTTATTTAAGATAAGAAAATCAATGGAGTCATATAACTACTTTTTCATGCTAGAAGTCTCAAATTTAAATTTTAAATATTTGATAGAAATTACTTTGTCCTCTATAATAGAATCTTCGATACAAATTTAGATTAATGAAGTCCCAAAATAAACATTATTAAAAATTGGATAAAAAAATTTGAGTTATTTGGTACTTTCTTTGTCTCATATTAGATGGACATGATTTTCTATTTTATTCGATAATTTAAAAATTATAAATAGATTGATCAATTTTACTATTTTGCTATTTATTTATACAATCTATAGAATCACACTTGTTGCTATAGTCTACGAGCTTTGGATGTTAAAGAATCGTAAGTTTTCAAACAAAAAAGGTGCCACTGCATTAGCCATGCTCCTATACTCTGCTTCAGCCGAGCTCCTTGACACTGTATTTTGTTTCTTTGACTTCCATGAAATCAAAGAATCTCCAATCTTCACCACAAAACCACTCATAGACTTCCTTGTCATAGGACAGGTAGCCCAGTCAGCATCACAATAAACTGAGAGTTGCTTGGAGACTTTAGATGATAACATAACTCCTAAACCTGGTGCATTTTTCAAGTACCTGACCACCCTCAATGCACCCTCCATGTGAGATTTCTTTGGCTTGTGCATGAATTGGCTAAGATTCTGTGATATCCGGCCTTGTCATGGTGAGGTAAAGTAATTTACCAACCAGTTTCTGATAATCTGTGGGATAACTGAGCATCATATCTTCATGTGCTTCCTGAGGTTCGTAGTTCATGTCAAACTCCTGACTAGTGAACCTTTGATTAACCTCCAAGAAAGTACTAACTGGTTTGGTTCCTGCAAGACCAAAGTCTGAGATAAGGTCTAAGGCAAATTTTCTTTGACTCACCATGATGCCTTCCTTGTTCCTTGCAATTTCAAGACCAAGGAAATATCTCATCTCCTCTAAGTCCTTGATCTTGAAATAAGTCTGAAGCATAAGCTTGGTTTCCTGAATTAACTGAGAACAGGATCCAGTGATCAAAAGGTCATCCACATAAACTAGGATGAGAACTAAATCAGAACCAAAACTCTTGCTGAACAAAGAATAGTCATGATGACTTTGCATAAACATAGTTTTAGGTTCCATTGTCTAGATGCTTGTTTCAAATCATAAAGTGATTTCCTGAGCTTACAAACTTTGGAAGACTCCCCCCTGCTAAGTAGGCCAGGTGGAGGAACCATATAGACATCCTCAACTAAATCACCCTGCAGAAAGGCATTGAATACATCCATCTGATGTAAAATCCACCCATGCATAGCAACCAAAGAAAGAACAACCCTCACAGTGACCATCTTGACAACTGGAGAGAAGGTCTCCTGATAATCCAAGCCCTCTTGTTGTGTGTAACCCTTAGCTACTAGTCGAGCTTTATACCTTTCTACCTCTCCTTGAGCATTAAACTTGACTTTATAGACCCACTTATACCTTATAGCCTTCTTCCCAGTAGGCAGTGTAACCAATTCCCAAGTGTGATTGTCATGTAAAGCCTGCGGTTCTCGGTCCATGGCTTGAATCCATTGTGGGATTTGCATGGCCTCTTCATGAGAAGTAGGTTCCCTTACAGCAAAAAAATTACACAAGGACTGAAAGTAAGCCGGAGATATGGAGGCATAAGACATATATGTAGACATAGGATAAATAGTAGAACAGAGGACAGGGTGTGAAGGAGAGCTAGTAACAGTGTGGACAAAACCATGTAGCCAACCAGGTTGTTTAGAAGATCTAACCGACCTTCTAAGATTTGTCTTAACACCACTAGTGGTAGGAATATGGACTATAGGAGGTAAGGACAGTGGATCTTGAGCAGTAGATATGGGAGTCAACTCAGGTGTAACACCTATAATAGAAGGGGTGGAAGGCATCTCAGGCAATATAATGGAATTATACTGATCATCATAAACAAACATGTTAGGAGGATTATTTAGAGAGGTTTCAGGGAACTCAACCAGATCATATTTGAAGAGGGTATTCATCCTCTCTAAAAATGACATCCTTGCTAACAAAAAAAGACTTGGTGGACAGGTTATACAATCTATACCCCTTTTGTGTAGTAGAGTAGCCCACAAACACTGACTTAATAGACCTATGATCAAACTTGTCACCCTTGGTACTGTGATTAACAGCATAGCATAAGCAACCAATAACTCTGAGATGTTTCAAACAAGGTTCCCTTCCAAAAAATACAGCAAAGAGAGATTTCCCTGAAACAACAGTGGATGGTATTCGATTGATCAAGTAAACAACATTCTGCACACATAGACCCTATAATCTGATAGGTAAATTTGCTTGAAATCTAATAGCTCTAGCAACCTCTAGAATCTGTCTATGTCTCCTCTCTACAACCCCATTTTGTTAAGGACTGTAGGCACAAGAGCTTTGATGAACAATGCCTGCAGTTCTAAACAATTCACGACAATGAAAGTTAAAAAATTCAAAACCATTATCACTTCTGAATACCTTGATAAAACCATCAAACTGCATGTGTATTAGATTGAGAAAATCTTTCAGTACAATGAATACATCACTTTTCAGCTTGAGAAGAAATATCCACACCATCCTACTACAATCATCCACTAAGGTAAGAAAATATCTATTTCCATCATAAGTAGGGGTTCTGTATGGACGCCAAACATCCCCATGAATCAGATCAAACACTTTATTAGACCTACTGGTACTTTGAGGAAAAGGCAACCTAGTTTGTTTTGCCAATGAACAAACAATACAAGAAAATAGTTTGGAAGTAATTGATACATGTGGTATGTGCATCCGCTAAAGAATCTTGTGAGGAATGTGCCCTAGCCTTCTATGCCACAAGTCAGCAGTGTCCATCATGCTTAAAGTAGTTGAGGGAACAACAGTGGAAGCATCACTGTGTGGCCAATAGTATAAACCATTCTCCAAACTACCAGTCCCCTTCACCCCCCTAGTGTGAAGGTCCTGCAGTAGGCAATGATCAGGATAAAACACTATGCGACAGTGTATTCTCTAGTCAGTTTAGAAACTGATAACAAGTTGTAGTTAAAATCAGGAATGTATAAAACATGAGATATATCTCCCTGTATGAGTCTAGATTTCCCAGTGAAAGTAATGTGTACTTACTGACCATTAGACAGATGGACTTTGTGAACTCATTTGGAAGTAAAGGTTGAGTTTCACAAAGCAAAGTGGGAGCAGATTTCATGTGATTGGTGGCCCCTGTGTCTACTATCCACCTAGAACCAGGTGAATTATGTACTACAGAACAATTGACAATACCTGTAGTATCAAATGAATGAGATCCTTGTGAAAAGGAATGGTTGCCTGTGAAAGCCATATTTATTCCAGCACCTCCATAACCATGAGTGCCTGTATTTCCATATCCAGGAATGCACATGTCTGCAGTTGCTTGAGTAAAACCACCAGATGCTGGAGTTCCAGATGCAGAGGATCCATGAAAACCAATAGGCCCATGAGTGTGAGTTCCAATGTGACTATTGCCCCAACAGATCTGCCAATTTCACCTGCAGTATTATGATTTTGAGTAAATGATAAATTGCCATAAAGAGATGCAGGCATATGCCCTGCATTATGACCACCATACTCAGGATTAAACACAGGTGGGGTATGAGGTGAAACAGATCCATTATACTGCACATTGTATCCCTCTTTATTCTTTCCTTTAAACCAAGGAGGATATCCTACTAGCTGAAAATAATCACTCTTCAAATGACCTTTCGTCTTGCAGTGATCACAAAAAGCATTGGGATTCTTGTATCGAGGTTTTGGAGAATGCTTAGCAGCAGTCCAGAGTGCTGTGATATCATTTCCTTCAGTTACAACTTTCAATCCTAGGGTATTACGATCCACATCAGACCTTTGACTCTCCTCCTCCACTATCATTGCATATGCCTGATTGAGAGTTGGCTCAAAAGTCTTCATAAGGATCTGCCTCCTAGCCTGAGAATGTGACTCATTTAGACCTCCAAGGAATTAAATCAGTCGTTGGTGTCGCAAATGCTCAACATAATCCTTTGATTTTGGGCACCCGCAACTTGGAAATATCACCATTGCTTCATATTCAGCCCATAATTCCTTTAACTTTGTAAAATAAACTGAAACAGTATCGATCCCCTGTGCAATCGTAGCAATTTCTCTGTGTAATTGGTAGATTCTCATACGATTGACCTTGTCAAATCATTCCTGCAGATCTTCCCAAACAAGTGATGCATCCGACGCGTAGACGATACCACTTAAGAGATTAGGAGCTACGGTGTTCATGAGACATGAAAGAACAATTGCATTACAGGTATCCCATTGATCATGATACTTAGTTTCGAAACTCGCCTTCTTACAGGTTCCAATCACGAAACCCAGCTTCCTTTTCGCTTGCAAAGTAATTCACATGGACCTCCGTCATAACTCATAGTTCTCCGACCCTGTCAACTTAACAGGACAAAGCACATATCCTGGAGTATCCGATGGATTCAAGTAGAGAGGATGTGTCTAAGGAATGACGAGCTCAGTCGCCATTGATGTTGATTCGATCTCTTGCTCTGATACCATGTTAATTCCTCCAATGGAGGTTCTGAGATTCTGAGTCTAAGAGGAAGAAGATCAACAGTGGAAAATAAAATTGTGTTTTGTATTGAATGAATTCAACTGAGCATTATACAGAATATACACATGTACATTGCTTCATACATCTATTCACCTACTTGATCTAACTGATATAGTTAGTTATAACTAACTTGTACTACTAACTAACTATTCTGCCACGTCAGCTAATCACTAACTAATTGTTGTCTTCAATAGACAAGAGGCATATGTCGTGAAAAAGATAATTCAAGAAGTACTAGTGAGGACCAACATACATCCTCGACTACAACATTGTATTGCCCAACTTAATAGTTATCCGGGCTAGTTAGTTAGTTCTCCTTTATATTTATATGTCAGCTGAAGAAATAGTCGATAAGAGGTCCAATTGAGGAACAAACATATTTTTTTCTCCCTTGAGCTGTAAAAAACTACTTTTGATAATAAAATGGGGATATTTACCAAAAAAATAATAATTAACCTCTTGAAAAAAGAAATTTTTGGGTCTTCAAAGTTTGTTTAAACTTTCAAATGCCATATTAATTGTAGGGGTAAAATAGAAAATTTTGATTAATTCTATTCTGATTTAGTAAGTGATCAACTAATATGAAACATATATTTTATTAAGATGTGCATCTAATATGGGATGGAGAGAATACTTATTACTAATGAAAGATAGCAAATATCTCTTATAATTAGTCGAGGAGCGCAAAAACTAACCCAAACATCACAATCATAATAAAAAAAGAGAAAAAATGACTTAAATACACAACTTATTTTACCATATTCTCTAAAATTTCCTACCATTTAAAAATATTACAAAGAACACTACACTCTCCTATTCCCGGATACATCACTTTAGCGGACGTGCTCCGACAACCTTGCCCGAGCCTCCCTCCCTTCATTCAATGCTTGGGAGCTTTCTTCATGCGGCGTGACACGTCTATCTTTGACACTCATCAATCAACTAAAAGACGATAGTTGTGAAACAAGGGGTGAGGTAGCGCTTGCTATGGGAAGAGAGCTCTCACCTTGACAAGAGGATTAGCAGGACGAAGATTCGCTGCTCCGTTGTAACCACTTATGTACTTGTACCGGCTTGAGCAGCCGAAATATTGATACTGGGAGATTGGGGATCGACTGAAACACTCGAAGATGCACATTTGGGGATTCGACGATAAAGATCGGACAACGATCTCACTTTTCTCCTCATATTCGGAAAGATTTATGTTAATTCACTCTGCTCGCAAAGCGGTATACCGAAAAAAGAAGCGACTATCTTACTTAAATAATTATCAGATCGATCTTTGAAGGACAAGATCTTTTTTTATGGTTGACATCAGTACTCGGTAGGATACATCACTTTACGCGATGTATCAGGACGTACACGATGTATTGAAACATTGAGTGATAGATCCGAAAGCGAAACTTGATATATCAAGACATTGAAGGATGTATCCGAAATTGAGACGTGATGTATTAGAATGTTTTGAAATGTATTCGGATTCCACTAAATTTAAGAGATTTTTATAATTTTAAAAAAAATAAAAATATAATATAATTATTTCTTAAACACTAGAAGATTTGCGTAAAATTTTCTAAAAAAAAAATGGCCTATACTATAACTACAAAAACTTTAATGATTACAACATTAGATAAATTAATCCCTCTTTTTTTTTTCTTCGAGGAAAGTAACTTACCGACAATAACATAATAACTCTATCTTTTCACTTTTATTACTTGTTCACCATTTTAACTTACCGACAACAACAAAACAAAATATTTCATTTTTTATTTGTCATTTTGACATATTATATTTATTTATTTTTAAAAGAGATTATCTCTTTACCCTTAATATTTATTTCTCAAATCACGAGACCTAAAACTATAGATTAATTAGAATATAAATATTATAATAAAATACTTATATTTATTATGGATTAAAAAAGATTCAATTCATTTTATTTTATTTTCAAAAAGGGACCTATGTTGGTTTGGGTCCCTAGAATCTGGATTAACTTATTTTAAGTATTTTTAAGTCAAACTTTAAGCATATTTGGAATATTTAGACAAATCAAACAAGCTTATATAAGCATAGATTTAAGCTAAAATAATAAAAATAACTAGCTTATAATTTTTGACTTATAAATTAAAGGTCAAAAATCAATCCAAACAGACTCTAAGAGCTTGTTTGACATTGTTGTTGGAAGACTAAAAATATTTTTTTGAGAAAAAAAAAATCAAAAAAAAATCAAGGTGTCTGACTAATAGTAAAATTGGTTTTAAACGAAAGCAGAAGCATATTTTTAGCTGTTGAGAAGAAGCTAAAAATCTATGTTTTTCTTTTAAAACAGAAGTAGAAAATTATTTATTTCAAGACTGAAATATCCCTGCCATATATATACATATTTACCAATATATCTTTTATATTTATTTATTTTTGTGGTAAATTTTTCGTATGTAATGATTTAATTTGTGGAAACATTTAAATTTATTTTACTTGATATTTCTAATTATATTTAAATCATTATGTTAATATTATATAAATATTTTTTATTTATTTATGTATAATATTGATTGAAAATTTGAATATTACTATTTAATTTTTTAAAATATAAAATTTAATTAAAAGTTTTATAATAGATATTTAAAATAACTTATTTTTTTTTAAAAAAAAATAACTTATCTTATTTAACAATCTTAATATTAAAAGTGCATTAATACTTGTCTTTTTTTGTGATTTGACTCTCAAAGGTATTTTTTTTAAAAGATTAGCCAAACATAATCTACTTTTCAAAAACACTTTTCAAATGAATTAACCAAATATAAATTGCTATTTTCCAAAACACTTTTTAAGAAAAGCTAGCTATTTTAAATTTTCCAAAACACTTTTTTGAAAAGCAATTTTAAAAAGTGCTTCTAAAAATATGTTTGATAATCATGTCAGACCGTTGACTCATCTCTTCACTCATGAAGTTGAGGAAAATCATCGGTGAAGAGATAAGTCGATTTCAGTTCATTATGTTTGATAATTATGCCAGACCGTTCAAGGCCAAAACTCAATGTAAATAGATTGATTTTTCGACGAATTAGATCGCAACATAAAATATCAAGTCTTGTGTATAAAGTATACTTTTCAAAGAAAGTGGTTCGATTGTACTCTTGATTAAGAAAGAAAGATCTGTTATAAATATCCAATATCAAATCGAATATAAGCAAATAAATTAAAAAAAACACATCAATTATCATATTATCAAAATAACGATATTAAAAAAATTGATTTCAATATAATATTTGATATCTATCGTATCATATTTATCCTGTGCTAGCCAGTAGAAACCCAAGTGACATGCTCACACATACCAAAAAAGAAGAAGAAAAAGACAAATTAAGGGACAAATTTATTACGACAATTGAGCAATGATCTCTCACATGAGCCATAATCTTTGATTACTCCATAATTATGACGAATGTTGACTGAAATCTACACCTTTTTAATTAAATAATAATTAATCACCGAATCCGATTACTTTGATCTGTTTCTTTCGTTTTTATCGCACTAATAATGTAATAATCTTTTTGTATCATTAATTATTACCTAATCAAACAAAACATAAAACGTCTTCAAATCACTCCTATTTAATTGCTCCTTATCAAGGTAAAATTTTTAACGGTACAGAATCATCAAACAAGATTGAGTGCTTAATTACCTTTTATTTTATCTTATACTATATATAAGTATTATTTTTGTAACCTCACCACCTTTATTATGAACCAATAAAAATTCTTTGACATAATTCACAACACATCCTTTTTTGTCTCTTTAGATAGACAGCATAAGTTGGTCCACCACTTCACAATTTACATAAATAGCAAAACACTACACACATAATATTTATTATAAGAATTTGCAACCATGAAGGAAGGGATACTTCATATTTCATACTTGTATCTTTTTGATTGACTATTAATGATATAGCATAAGATACATTCTTGTATGTTTTTTCAAAAAAGAAAAGAACCCCTTCACTCTCAAGAAACTTCCCACCGACGACTCCTCTATATTCCCATTTATAAAACAAAAAACCATAGTCTTTCCTTTTCAACATATATATATATATATAGAGACAAATTAGGTTCAATTTACACACACGCATCGATCTTTCAGTTGTTTTATATGCTATCTTTCACCGATCAGTATAAATATCTGATAACTTTGTTCATCTGAGTGATAATCATATCTCTGAGGATCCTAATTTGTATATGTGCTAAATTAGGTTCAATTTGATCATTGAAAACATAGGCATATATATCTCCAAGAATCCTAATTTGTATTAGGTTCAATTTGCAAGCATCTCTTGGTTTGTTTTGTTTGCTACCTTTCACAGATACACATATATCTGATAACTCTGTTCATCCAAGTAATATCGATCCATATATATCTCCAAGAATCCATATTTCTTTACTAAAATTAGGTTGTTGAGATGGGGAATTGTGTGTTCAAGGGTTTTGGTTTTGGTGAAGTTGATGAAGAAGAAGAAAACAACAAGATGATGATAAAAGTGGTGACTTGTAATGGTGGGATCATGGAGTTACATGCACCCATCACAGCCCATTGCATCACTAATGAATTCCCAGGACATGCCATTTATCATAGCCATGACATGTTCTCTCCACCACTTTTTCCTAATGAGGAACTTTATGCTGGTGAATCATACTATCTCCTTCCTCTACTAAACCATCCTATTATTAAATCCAAAAGAGGTCAAAAAGAAGAAAAATGTGATGTTGATGATGTTAGTACTTGTGATAGTAGTAGAAGCAATTTACCTCAACCAACACCTTATAGGATGTCATTTGATAATCAAAGGATGCTAAAGAGATCAGAAGCTGAGGTTTTTCCTACCTACAATAGTACAGGTAAATTGAACACCCTTTATAAAAAAATAATGTGTATTTATATATTAAATATGATCTAATTTTATGTGTAAGTGTAATTGTTTGGAGTGTCAAATTATACTTTTTAGTCATCTTAAACTTTTCAATATGTTTTAAAATCATCAGCTATGTTGACTTGTACTACTTTTCGCACATGTATATTAATGATTACATTTTTTTAGAGAACTTCTACCTGAATTCATAATCAAAGTTAAGTATCTTGATTCTCTGATTTAAAATACCTTTCACGTAAATTGAGACAGAGGAATATTATATAGATGTATATAAATGATCCGTCCTATAATTATGTAAAAGTATTAGTACTATTTAGAGAGTCAAACAATTTTTCCTTGACTACAATTTTCTAAAAATACTTTAAATCATCAGCTAAGTTGACTTATATTATTCGGGTAATTTTCAAATATGTATATTTTATTTTAAATTTTTGAAGAATCTATATTCAAATACATAGTCAAAATTAACTATTTTGATCTTTGTACTTTAAACTTCTTCACATAAATTAAAATAAAAAAAGTAATATAAGTCATATATTAAAGTTTAAATACACTTAACGAAATTTCTGACTTTACTGTGCAGGTGTGTGGAAAGTGAAGTTACTTATTAGCCCTGAACAATTGTCAGACATTTTGTCACATGAGGCACGTACAGAGGCACTAATAGAGAGTGTTAGGACAGTGGCCAAATGTGGTTCTGGTGCTTCTTCTATGGCTACTGCTCACTCAGACAAATGGAGTTATTCTAGCACTAACAATAATAATTGGAAGGCAGCCACTCCTATCTGACTACTCTTGATGTTTGCGGTATAGTAGTCCTATTACTAGGGATTCGAGTTGTCGAGTACAGAGTCGTCTTTGTTAAAAAAATATTTTATTTTTAATGTTGAATTTTTCAACACAAATTCAAATTCAATTAGACATCGAACATCAAATAAGAAATAAAAAAATGTTATTTTCTTTGCTAATAAAGTTATATGTTCTTGTGTAAATTTAGTAGTGATTGAGATGAGAATTCTATCGTAATATTCATATTAGTTGATGTTTAGTTTTAGACTTTAAAAAATCATTGAGAGAATAAACATTTAGGGGATATTTGGTACAAAGACTAATAACGCAAAGATTAGTAATCCGCGGATTAGTAGTGCATGGATTAGTAATGCATGAATTAGTAATGCAGAAATTATGTTTTGTCAAGTGTTTGGTTCATTGCTTCCCACTAGGGGTGTCATTGGTACGGTTCAGTCGGTTATTTTTTTAAAATTATACCATCCCAATTTTTCGAGTATTTCATAATATATAACCAAAATTAGATTTTTAAAAACCATCCCAATCATATCGGTTTCTCTTCGGTATCGGTACGGTTCGGTTAATTTTTATTTTATTTTTACTTTTAAAATATCACCTCAAAATATACTATTAAAATATTTCTTTCGCAAATATGTTCTTGAAGAAACACTTTAATTCCTCACTAAGAAAACCAGAATATAAAATATTTTTACCGTATTGTTTGATCTTAAGCATTTAATAGGAGTGTTTGCATAGGTTTTGTTGTATTGTTTGATTAATCCCATGGTTAAATCCTATGTATTATGGATTAATCTCATAGTTAAATCCTATGTATTGCTAATACCACCAAATGGAAGGTATTAGTTATACATCCTATAATACCATGTAGGATGTATAACTAATCCATGGATCATGGATTAGTAATGTATAGGCCCAAAAACCTATCAATATAGTACTAAATAATACAATACATGATACATAGATTATTTATCTTAATACTTCCTACCAAACGATTCTTTAATGTTAAAGGTAAGAAATATATTTTTCTTTTAATATGTTAAAGTGATAAGTAAAAATAAAAATATGTTCTTAATATATAATGATCAAATAAAAATGAATAGAAAAAAAGCCAGGTTTAGAAAACACCACATATTTGAGACTTGAGAGTAGGACAAGGGGTTGCAAGTACCTTCTCATGCTCATGCGTGTTAACTCTACCTATTTGATTGATCAATATGGCTCAAAAATATATTCGGGCCCAAATCCATTTTAAATATTCGATGTAGAAAAAAAAAAGAATTCAACACGAACAAACAAATGGCATAAAATTTCCCAATCCTGACAAGCTCAAATTCTTTTTAAACAGCCTTAAATTTTAGATGTTATCTCCTCTCAATATTTTAAGTCTTTAATATATTATTCATTCGAAATAATTCACGTTTTTTCAATTCCAACCAGCTCAATCCTCTTCTAAACAATCCAAATTTTAGATATTAGCTTCTCTTGATTGTTTGAGTTTTATATATATTTATTCACTTGTACGATTCACATTTTCACCAGGTTGAATTTTAAAAAATGAGCTTTGAAATTCTTCAATGACGGATTTAAATAGACTATCAACTTAAATCTTCCTTTAAACAACTCAAATTTCAATATGAGCTTCTCTTAATATTTTTTTTTGGATACATTATTTATTTAAAACGATTCACCTTTGCGACAAATTCAATTCACAACTTGTAATATAGCCCAAGGTGAATCTGGCTTGAATTAAAAAAACAAGCACGTCAAAATTCTCTCATTGATGACTCTCTTTCTAATTGGTGTTTAGTAAAGTTTAGAGGTGATAAAATGGTTAAAATTTATGGTTATTCAAAAGTGGGTTGACTTAATATTTTACTAATATTTTTCAAACACTTATTTTCTACTAATTCCTCAACCCAAGACCCGACCATGACCCCCACCCGACCCGGGACCCATCTCTTAACCTCGACTCCGGACTCAACTTCCGACTCGGGACCTAGCTCCCGATCCCGACCTTGAACGCGGGAATCAACACCCGACTCGGGGCCCGACTCTTGAACGACCATACTCTCGACCCCGATCTAGGACCCGACTCTCCATCACAAGACCTGAAACTCAATCTCGATCCGACTCCCAATCGACAGGGACCTGATCCTGACCCAAGTTAAAATTAGAAAAGTAAATAAAAAATATGTTGTTACTATCAATGTAATTCAAGTGAGATGCTAGAGTTTATATGATGGTAGATCATAGATGTGAAACTCTGTTGCTTAGTAATTAGTATTCTTCAATTCCATCATCAAAGTTTAGGTATGTCTTAAAGAAGGCGTTGGTCCTAGACTCCTAGTAATTAAGAGACAATTCTCTATTTTTGTCTCGAGTGATTGCATATGTGTTAGAAATTCTAAACATTTAACGCAAAAAGTCAATTGACAGTGAATGGGACAATGATCTTCGAAATTTGGCCTTAGCAAAAAGAATCTTGTACCATACCTTTAAAAACAAGTTATACATTTAACTAATCGATAAAAATAATTATATTTGCTTGTTATACATATAAAATTACATATTATTACATATAAAATATGCATATATTGTGTATATTATATATTAATATATATATATATATATATATAATTGTTGTTATTTTGATGGGCAAATATATAGTATACAAATCTCATTATTCACGTTTGTGACACTTCAATGCACTTTTGGGTCACAGATTAATTAAATTGTAATAAGATATAAGCAATTTTTATCCTATCGGCTTATTTTTTAGATTAATTAATCTCACTTTCTTTGGACGGGTTACTAACATAGGACGGAGGGAGTATAGTTCTAGTTTTCAAGAAGTTTTTTAAGGGGTGAATTAGTAAAATTATTTTTTTATTTATGATTTTTTAATATGTATATTAAAAGGAAAGTGATCAATTAATATGAGACGGTGGGAGTATAGTTCTAGTTTCCAAAGAGATTTGATCTTAATTGAATCCCTTTAGCTTTGTCATTGACTGTATAAATGTATAAAGGTTAATCTCTTCCTTCACAACTTTGGTTTTTGTTTTTCACTTGCATGAAATAGAGAAGATTAGACCAAATTAATATATGAAAGAAACCTAGCAAAACACTTGCTATTTTCACATAACTAATGATAACATCCCAAGTATTGGAAGTTGGAAACCACTTCTTTTTTCAAGAATGAATTTAAAGGCAATTGATTATTTGGACCTACATAACTTCCCTCGCCAAAACATGCATTTTACCAAGAAGATAATGTTTAACCGAAAATTGAAATGTCTACACTTTGATCTCTTCTATTACTCCCTCCGTCTCATATTAGTTGATCATTATACTAAAAATAGTTGTTCTATATTAGTTGTCGACCTTACTAAATCAAGAACACATTAATTAAAAAATTTCTATATTACCTTTACAATTAATTCTTTTTAAAAATGTTCACATTTATTTATAAAATTCTCATGAAGTTTTTAAGGGGTAAATTGATAAAATTATCTTCTTAATTATTTATGATTTCTTAAGCATCGTGCAATTAATATGGAACATAGAGAGTATCTAGCAAAACCATAAACTTCTTGTAATGGATTCAACATAACTAACTAGAAAAGTTGTTTGCTACTTCTTATTTGGGAAAAAAAGTACCTGAAGAAGAAAGAGGATTAAAGTTGCTTCAAAATGTTGTAGTGCTACTAATATAAATGACATTTTTATACGCAATTTATACTTCTTCTTTAGTCGGCAAATTTCAAATAATTAGATGTGAGTATTGATAAATGATAATATGTCATTTTGACATGTAACGTGATGTATCTTATCTGGTTGCATAAATTTCTCAAGGTATAATGTTCTAAAATTAAACTTATGTCTTATAGGATATAACTTGTGCCTAGCGAGCTGTTTTTTCTGTCTGGTAAGTTTTTTTTTTTTAAAAATATTAGGGGTATTTTTTTTGCATTTTAATTATTTAAAGTGTTGGTTGACACCCAATTTTGATCAACCTATATCTACTTGGTTTGCTAGGGTGCGACAGTGTTGAAGGGAACAAATTTGAGAGGAAAAATTAAAGACTACCTCAAAATAGGAGCATTCCAACGATGACTTGCTGATTATGTCACCCCTAACGTCAGACTAGGGCAAATTTTGATGAAGTAATTACATTTTAAAATTTCAAAATTCATAAATTTTAAATTGTGTCTCGGCCTACCTACCAATATATACATCTGCAATGTGAATGGAAGATCACTTAAAAATGCATTTACACGTGAAATTTTCCCAATAAAACTTATAGGTATATAGCTCAATCATATACTCCACTTTATTCATCTGTTAGAGTGTTACCATCTTTGGCCTACAAAGTTTAAGCTAAACTTAGTTTATTAAACTCGTAATAATCATGCTAAACACTCACATAAATAATTTAACTTCTGCATGACCCACTGCTAATGAAAGGATTCTCCTTTTTCTATATGTGCTATTTTGTGTAAGTACATTAAATTTAATTTAGTCTTTCTTATTTTATTTAAAGTTGTATTTTCTAATTGTTAAATTCTATCAAAAGGGTAGTGCATTAATTAAGTATTTACTAATTAAAGAGTGCACGAGTGGGTGTGGGAAGATTGGTATGATCCATATAAATAGCTCCCAAAAATTTGTGGATTTTAAAATGTATGGCCATATTTAGCTAAAGAGTTGAGTACATTGTATGCTTTTCACCGAAATAATTTTTAGCGACAATGAATTAACGGCAATAACTTAATTGTCACTAAATATGTTTTTTTTTAGGCAATTAACATTTTTTGTAAATGTCCCTAAAGCCTATAGCGACATTGGATCCAATGAAAATTAACTAATGCCTATAAAGACTTTAGCACTCTTTGTTAATGTGCATATTTATTGCCGTTAAAAGCTGTTTTTGTTGTAGTGTAGTATGATAAATTCATTTGTATACATGTCTTATTGCTTGTTGAAAGTTGAAACTATGTTTTAGTTCTGGAACCACAGAGAGAAGACAAAATATTTGTGCCCTTCACACACCATAGCTCCCAAACTACTCTTCAGATTATCAACTTGGCAGCAGCATATAGATCAAGGTATGATGAATGTACAAATGTTGAAGTGTTTATCAACTTTTTAGTGAAATTAAGAATAAGTGTTTTATTGGTCGTCGTTTTAGAGAATTAAGTTGTTTGGTCGCCGCCCACCCGAAAGAGACGAAGAAGACTAACCGCCATCCTGTTCGAATCTTTGCTGCCTGAGTTATATAGCTGAAAACATAAGTATTTTGAGTAATAGCAAAAGCTGCTTTTCAGAACATGAAAATAATAGTTTTTTCTCTATAAACACTTTTAATATCTTGATTCTTGATCAGAAAAGTGTTTCAAAGTGATTGGCTAAATATAAAATATTATTCCCCAATGTTACTTTTTTGTGAAAACTACTTGTCATAAAAATCAGATTTTGAAAATTTGAGGAAACAAATCTTTTCATCAAGTTGATTATTCTTAAATTAAATCTTACTGAATTTTGTATTAATTTGCATGGTGGAGTGTCACGAATTTATCCAATAAGAAGAGGAGGAAGAATTCTTATACAACAGCAAACAATGTAAAACAAAAGGAAACGTGTCCTGCATGTGATGTGGGACTCAACACATTATTATATATATTCAAAATTCTATTATTAGAATTTATCTTGATTATCACATACTAAAAACTTGAAAAACGTTTACAAACATAGAGAAAAAGAGACAACAATAAAATTTAGTAGATTCTCGTATTGTTTACGAGGGTTCGATTCTCCAACATTGTAATCCCGATTTTTATTTTTATTTTTTTTAAAAAAGGGGGGAAAAGAAAGAAAAGAAAAAGAAGGGTCTTGCCTATTTTTGTATTTCCTTGGTTTTTGGTAGTTTAATTTTCAAATATGGCTACTCCTTTAATGAGAAGACCTATAATGGAAAATAGAAAAGAGAAAACTATCAACCAGACAAGTAAAGACTCACTACTTTATTATGGGACCTTAAAAATGACAAGAAAAATAAGTGGGGGAGTTGTGTGTTTCAAGCAGCCCTCTGGGACAAGCTAGGTAGCATGTTCTGATTGGAACGGATTTAAGATTTTAATTTGATAATTTGATTTTTCATATTAAATTTTTTATATTTTTAAAGGTTAAAGAGTGTGTAACACTCATAACCAATTAAATAAAGATACATGACAATTTGATCCAAAATAATATAATAAAAATGAATTATGAGGGGAAAAAATCAATAAAATTATATGTTCAAAACCCCACCTACCTAGCCTCTCCTCCCGTCTAAACAAACTCCACATACTTTTCGTCGGAAAATGAAGCTTTTGTCAAAAAGTTTCTTCTATAATTTTTTTTATAAAAAAAATCATATCATTACTACGAAGAGAAAATGGGGTAATCGATGGAAAAGAAGATTGAATGGAGGACTGAGGTGGGATGATTTTATTTTAGCTAAAAAACCTTTTTTCTTAAACTTAAAATTCATTTAAAAATATTTCAGATGTTCTTAGTGAATAGTGACAATTTTCATATATTTTTTTAGTGAACAAGATAGCAATGATGGAAAGTTTGATAGTGGTAAAATACTAAGCGGACAAGAGAGAGAAAAAGAAGGAAATAAAATGAATATAAATAAATGAAAAATCTGTTTTTTTGGTTCTTCACCTGCTTATTTGATGTGAAAATCACCCAAATTATCAAAAAAAAAGTGTCAAATGACACAATCATACCCTACTATTAAGTGTTTAGGTAGTCTTAAGTGAAGCGAGTAAGTGAAGATGGTGTCAATTTAGATAAGTTTAGCCTTTCTGAAATAACGAGTTTGTATCTAATCTGCCAATCTTTACCAATCAATTATCTCCATTTTATTATATTTTTAAAATTATACATTATAATCAAGTTATTGAAAATTATAGGGAAAAATGCACTTTTTGGACACAAAAAGTAAATTAATAACCCACTCATAGCCCCAATTTGCCTTTACTTTGGTGAAACAGTGGTTATTCCTCAATTATACAAGTTTAGTATCAAGATAATACATGTATATACTGTGGTAGTATCATTCACGTACTATCAAATGACTTAGAAAAACCTTTATGATATCATCACATAATTATATTTATACTATGATGGTATCATTTAGTATTTGTGCAATTTTGTGTTATGCAATATATTGTTATGGTATCATTGAAGATTTTAGAAGCGCCTCATTAATGATTGAGGATTGACTTGATGAAACAATGGTGTTCCTTAATTATATCATTTCAATATCAATATTGTGGTGGTATCATTCATGTACCATAGACTGACTTAGAAAAATCTTTATGATATCACCCCCCCCCCCCACACACACACGATATCATTCAGTATTGGTTCAATTTTTCCAAATATATGATTGTTCTTCAATGATATCATAATAGTATGTCATATGATATTATCGTATCATTAAGGATTTAGAAGTTCCATATTAAAGATTGATGATTGGTTTCGTGAAATAATAGTTGTCACTCATTTTGATATCACGATAATATATGAATATAATATGGTAATATCATCATTTATCATTGAATAACTTAGGATATTATAATGATATCATCCAATATGAATATATCGTCTTTATGTGTTGAGTTCCGATGAAATCGAAATTCTAGATCTGCTTCCCATTTTATGATTGTTGAGTTGATTCTAATGGAGGGTGACCTCTTCTCCATTCACTATGGTCGATGGATGATAACAGAGAATCTAGAAGCTTTAACTATGAGTCTCTACATATTGACAGTTGAGCTATCATTTAATGTCAGGTACATTTTAGTAACCTTCTTAGACCTAATTTTCAATGGGTTGAATCCCAAAATAGGATTGATAGATGTCACCATTATCAATTAAATTCTTAAAAGTTT
Source organism: Solanum etuberosum (assembly GCA_029582245.1). Lineage (NCBI taxonomy): Eukaryota > Viridiplantae > Streptophyta > Magnoliopsida > Solanales > Solanaceae > Solanum > Solanum etuberosum. The sequence goes on from JAJONR010032041.1 coordinate 19,332, forward strand.
CCTAAAATTGTATTGCTTCTGCTATCGAGAGTTAATTTGAATTGTAAAAAAAGGAGAATTGGGGAAAAAGAAGAATTAAGGAAGAGAGTAAAGTTTTTCTTTTTTAAATTGTTGAAGGAAAATCTCATGTTTGTGGTCATAGTTGGGAAAAATATATTAATTGTAATTAGTTTGGGGTATTAATTATAAGAGAGTATTTGTATGAAATTATTTTGCTACTAGGGAACATGACCTTAATTTTCTCAAAATTATATGTATAATTTTATATTTTACGTTTAAAATACAGAATTTAAATAAAATCGATACAAGATCCGAATCTAGATCAATCAATATCATCCAACTATCTCCATCCTATCAGTATTAATATCTTTCCTCTAACAGATCTCAAAGGGCCTTCTGAAAGCTCAGTGTCTCCAAATCTTCAATAATCATCATAGTCATTTGACATTCTTCTTCTTTTCTGTTTTTGATTTTTTCTTTTATCATTTTCAAAAAACAGTAATGCACCTATTATTTCTTTTTCAACGGTTAGTGCATTTTTAATAAGTAAAATACTTATGAAATATTTATTTTGGTCATGAAAATCATTTTTTTGGAAGCTTTTTTTTTTTCATTTTATTTAAAAATCAGAATTTGGTCAAATTGTATTTGGAATTTAGAAAATATCCAAAAAAGTTGTTTTCATTTTTATTATATATATTTATTTATTTCAATTTTACCCTTTTATAAAAATGATCCTATTTAAATTATATTTCATATTTTTTTTATAGAAAAAGTACTTCCAAATAACTATTTTTTATGACGTATAATATGTGGCTATTTATTTTGAGATGTTACTTTTTTAGAACAAATTTGATTGTATATTTCAGATAAATTAGTTAGGTTGAGTAACTTTACTAGTTCTTTGAAATTGGAGGGAGAGGGGTGGTGAATATTAATCACATTTAGAAAAAGTAAATTCAATTTCTAAAATTTTTTTGCAACCACAACTCTAAACTTTAACTTTAAAATTTTCAAATAAATTCAATAATATTTATTTGAATTTAAGGAGTTAAGTTTTATTTGTTAGGCTTTTTTATAGGTATTTATTTTTATGTCTAATTTCTTATTCTATATATAATAATCTAAGTCACATTAGCCTTTCCCTTAATAGAAGTATAGCCTATAAGACTCTAGTACCACACTAAACTAGCAGTCTCTAACTAATTAATAACTACATTTATATATATAGTGGTACTTTTTGTTACTTTCTTTCTTTGTGGCATCCCACATATTGTACCTATTTCTGGGCCATACCAGTAATCTCTCTTTTTCTATGCAGGTGGCTTGCTCTTCTCTATGCATAGTAAAAATTGTCCCCACCATAACTACATAAAATGACATTCCAACATTATTTTTCGTTATATAATTGTTTTTTAACCATCTTCATTTTTTCTTGACTTATATAAGTTACGTTGCTCGATCTCTCTACACTTAAAAAATTAAATTATATTTCTATGCCAGACGAAATGAGTATTTCTGTAAATGGACAATCTCAAGTCCCACCAGGGTTTAGATTTCATCCAACAGAAGAGGAGCTATTACAATATTACTTGAAGAAGAAAGTTGCAAATGAGAAGATTGATTTGGATGTAATCCAAGAAGTTGATCTCAATAAGCTTGAGCCTTGGGATATTCAAGGTTTGTACGTTTTTTTTTTTACATATATACACATTAAGGTAATAATATATATAATATAGTTTTGTTTTTGTGTAACTAATTTACAGACAAGTGTAAAATTGGATCAACTCCACAAAATGATTGGTATTTCTTTAGTCACAAGGACAAAAAGTATCCAACGGGTACAAGAACAAATAGAGCAACGGCTGCTGGATTTTGGAAAGCTACGGGGCGTGACAAAGTCATATATTCAAATTCTCGAAGGATTGGTATGAGGAAGACATTGGTTTTCTACAAAGGTAGAGCACCTCATGGCCAAAAATCTGATTGGATCATGCATGAATATAGATTTGATGATCATATTACTACTATTGCCTCCACACAAGAAGAAGGTTGGGTTATTTGTCGCATATTCAAGAAGAAAAATCATGTCAAATCATTCGAGACAACGAGTCAGTCAATTTCAAATACCAGCAGACTCTATTCTAATGAGGAAGGACCCTTAGAACAACTACTCCATTACATTAGATCAAGCACATGCAAGGAAGAAAACCATGTCATGATGAATAATAATTATGACACTAATTTCCATGACAAATTCATGCAACTTCCAAACCTAGATACCCCTAGTGGACATCCAAATTCATGTGAAGGGGGATTGAATAATTGGATTGCCGTTGATCGTCTTGTAGCTTCACATCTTAATGGCCAAACAATTAATGATTATGACCACCAATACAATACTAATATTGTGGGAGCTGCCACTACTAATCATGATTATCAACAAGATCAATGTGATCTTTGGAGTTTTGCAACAATTTCATCAACTAATGACTCGTTATGCCACGTGTCTAATGGAATGATTTGAGGATGACAACAATATATACTTAATAATCGTGTCTTGTGTATTAAAGTCAAAAGGTTTAATCATGAAATTATATATGTTTTTTTAATCTAATTAATCATGTATCTAATAACACTCTTTTACATAATTAAAGTTTGGTCTATCAAAAGCTGATTGGAGTGCCTTTTTATCATGCTATAAGTCACTTTCCAGGTTTGTTTAGAAAAAAATTTGATGAAAAATAAATTTTATAAGTGATATTCTATGTTTATTACAGTATATCCTTAATTCTCACCCACCAAACACCCTCAACTCCTTGCCGTGACCATATGTCCCACCCATATAGTGTGTTGCAAGATTACGTACAAATGCTCTTGAGATGATATTTTTTTGGTTACGTACCAAACTCACCCATGTGTTTAAATTGAAGAGATTATATTTGAAACTAGTTAATATCAACACGTTAGACTCACACACTAAAGGTCCCCAGTTCGATCCTGGGCAGTAACATTTTGTTAAAACATTTATGAAATATGTCTTGCTATTTTCGTTTTTGTTTATATATATATATATATATTAACATTTTTAAAAAACATTTATGAAACATGTCTTGCTATTTTCGTTTTTGTTTATATATATATATATTTATTTATTTTTATTATCGATTTTCTTACAAATTTTCCATTTGGTGGTTTTTTTTATGACAAGGGGATCGGGGAGATTTTGATTATAGCAATAGCTATAAAAAAAAAATAACAATGTTGTTATGGTAACGTCAACGAGATGATTTTAAAAACACACATGTGCTTGTTTGGATCATAAATTGAACATTACATACTTGTCTTGAATAACTATATTAATTAATAGGTGATTTACGTATGCTTGTGTTTGCGTTTGGAACTATGCAATTCCCGTTTTCTTTTTTTGACTATCCTCCTTCCTTGGATTAGTACCAGGACGCTATATCAAAAGCTCAGTGTGAAATTTGAATGAGATATATCTTTCTTTTTTCAAATTCAAAATGTTCATAATTGAGGTTACACAAAATCGGAACCAAAAAAGGAAAAAGTGGAATCTGGAAAAGTATTCTCTAAGGATAATGTAAACAACCCCATCCCTTTTTCCAGGGGCAAAATACGGTGGACCAGGGCAGAATTGGGCTTTTCCGGCCCACTCTCCAGCCTTAGTTTGGATCATAAAGGATTGGAGCCCAACTTTTTTTATCCACCCCACCCCACCCCTCTTTCTGTAGAGTTGTGAAAAAAATAAATTCCTTTGTTAATAACAAGGAATTATATAATAACATGAGCATGACACTTCATTGACAGATAACAAGAATCTCAAATAGTGTAATATGCCTTGCCAATTTGAAATTTCAAAAAAACAGTTTGGACTTTGACCAATCTTCAATAGTACAGTTGTACTTTTGACTTTATAAAATTCCAATACCCTCACAAAACTAGACGTGGATTTGCGTGCTTGTATTTTATATTTATCGGAGGAATAGTTAAACCTTTTTATAACCATCTTATACTAAATATGCAATATAACATACTCCCCATTCCTATTTATATGTCACCATTTTTTATTTCACCTACCTTAAGTAATTAAGTAAGTTTACTATTTTACCTTTATTAATTTTTTTTGAAGTCAACTTTTCAGTCAATGAATATGAATTAATATTTTTTGATTAATTAATTTGATCAATGAACATGAATTATTCACTTAATTTTTCTATGTTGGTCAAATATATATTTTCAAGGCTAATAACCCACAAAGAAAAATAGGAAGAATATTGTAATTTATGCATTGATTTTATGACATATAAAAAGAAACGGAGAGACTATATAATATTAAAGTCCATTTTAAAGTTTCTTCCACCCTACCTAAAGGTGGGAGGGAGGTTGGATGCTCATAGTTTGTATGAATTTGTTAGTGTTATAGTAATATAATTTTCTGCTTATTATTTAAAAAAAAAAACTTAATTGTCATATTAGATCAATTGAACAACTTTACAGAGAAAAATGGAATTCCGAACCGCTATAGAAGCGAACGACTTGATCGCGAACTATAGTCTTTGTTTGTTCGACTGAGAAAGCTTGTTAGCTTTGTATTGGCTCCCATCTTACTTAACGGGGCCCTTAGTTGAATACCGATCAAAATTGTTTGCAATTTTGAGACTTTTCCAATATAGAATTATTCGTTATGTTAAATACCCCTGCTAGGGGGGTGCAAAATAGACCAGCTGAAGATGGAAGAGTGAACGTTGTCGAGCCTAGCCAGTCGGGAAGAGATTCACATAGAGACTGCTGCTATCCGGGAATCTCTTTCTATGTTAGCTAGCGGGGGCGGGCTTTCCTATGGTTTGTAATATGTTGTTACATGTTATAAAGAATGAAAATTATAAATAGGTATGTGTAGTAATTTAAAATTTATTAAATATAAATTTATAAAATGATTCAAATTATATTAAATTCATGAATATATTAGTCCAAATAAATATTATGGATTAATATAATTGAGTTAATTATTTAAATATAATAAATATGGATTTAATTAAAGCCCGCTCCATAAAGCCCATATGCCATGTCACTTAAATCTGATTGGCCGAAGGGAATCCTATTCCAATCACAACTCCTCTATTTTAAAACTATAAATAGGGGTCCTCATAATTCAGAAAAAGAACTAAGAATTCTAACAAGAAGCTAGAGAAAGCTCGTAGATCAAAAGCCGCAGATTTCTCTACAAGTTCAAGAGTTCAAGAATTGAAGCGTTCAAGTTTCAAGAACGATCAAGATCAAGACCGCCGGATTCAAGATCAAGCTCGAAGCCCTTGGATTCAACTAGAAGTCAAGATCAAGATAAAGTTCAAGATCAAGCTCGAAGCCCTTGAATTCAACTAGAAGCCAAGATCAAGATAAAGTTCAAGTTCAAGAACGATTAAGATCAGACCGCCGGATTCAAGATAAAGCTCGAAGCCCTTGGATTCAACTATAGAAGTCAAGATCAAGATAAAGTTCAAGATCAAGAACGATCAAGATCAAGACCACCGGATTCAAGATCAAGCTCAAAGCCCTTGAATTCAACTAGAAGTCAACATCAAGATAAAGTTCAAGTTCAAGTTCGTTGAAGATTCAAGAACAAGCTCCAAATCCCTTGGATCCAAGATCAAGCTCAAAAGCCCTTGAATTTATATTTGAAAAGACGAATTCAGAGGAATCATAGAGATTGTAACACTCGCACTTTAAATCAATAAAACAATTGTTGCGATACTTTTCCGTTCTTGATTATTGTTTTCTCGATGCAAATTTTATTGTCTACAAATTCTGGCACGCCCAGTGGGATAATCTCTACCTCTCATCTCAACTTTTCAAGCATAAAAAAATATCAAAAATGACTTGCACTATAGAAGAACGGCTAGCAAGCTTGACTAAAGCAATTGAAGGCTTGACGAAGTGTGCTCACGAACAAGATGCTAAACTTTCCAATCTAACAAATAAGATGGATAACGATCGAAAGAAGATCGAGTCAAAAATCTTTAAAGTTTCTTAGAATTCAAGACGAAGGAGAGTTTTGCATAAGGCAAACAAAGATCAAAGAGATTCATCTCTCCGCTGGAGGTTTGATTCCCACTGATCAATTAAAGAACTTTATCATAGAGGCTATCGAAGAGAAATCTGAGTCTCTATCCAAATTTTCTCCCACATATGCAAAGCCATATACACAAAGAATTGATAACTTGAAAATGCCTGAGGGCTATCAACCTCCTAAGCTTCAACAATTTAATGGAAAAGGAAATACCAAACAACATATAGCACACTTTATCAAAACTTGCAATGATGCTGGGACGTATGGTGATTATCTTGTTAAAGAGTTCGTTCGATCTCTCAAAGAAAATGCCTTTGACTGGTACACATATATCGAACCAAATTCTATAGATTGTTGGGAGCAGTTAGAGCAAGAGTTCCTAAATCGTTTCTATAGCACAAAATGCGTCGTTAGTATGATTGAACTTACAAAGGCTCGTCAAGGTGAAGATGATCTAGTTGTTGACTTTATCAATCGCTGGAGAAGTTTGAGCCTCAACTGCAAAGATCGCCTTAGTGAAACTTCTAGCATTGAAATGTGCATCCAAGGTATGAATTGAGGTCTTCACTACATCTTGCAAGGATTAAAGCCCAATACATTCAAAGAGTCGGCAACTCATGCACATGACATAGAATTAAGCATGACTTTAAGAGAAGATCAACAATCTCCTGTCTATGGACCTCAGGAAGATGAAGATATAGAAGAACTCCAAAGTGGGGACAAGTCTGCATCCGAAGATGACTTTGAAGAGTCAATGTATATCTAGACGCTCCTTAATGCATGAGCTTAAACTGCAAGTTACAACGCTCCTTAACGCACGAGCATAAAATGCAAGTTACAACGCTCCTTAACGCATGAGCTTAAAATGCAAGTTACAATGCTCCTTAACGCATGAGCTTAAAATGTAAGTTATAATGCTCCTCATCGCACTAGCCTAAACTACAAGTTATAATGCTCCTAGATGCGTGTGGCTAAACTGCATATCATAAAGCTCTTTAAATTTGAGCTAAATCTACAAGTTAAAATGATCCTTGAGACACGAGCCTAAACTGTATATCATAAAGCTCTTTAAATTTGAGCTAAATCTTCAAGTTAAAATGCTCCTAGACACACGAGCCTAAACTGTATATAACAGAGCTCTTCAAATTTGAGTTAAATCTTCAAGCTGAAATGCTCCTTGAAACACGAACTTAAACTGTATGTCACTTAAATCTTCAAGTTTGAGTTAAATCTTCAAGTTGAAATGCTCCTTGAAACACGAGCTTAAACTGTATGTCACAAAACTCTTCAAATTTGAGTTAAATCTTCAAGTTGAAATGCTCCTTGAAACACGAGCTTAAACTGCATGTCACAAACCTCTTCAAATTTGAGTTAAATCTTCAAGATGAAATACTCCTTGAAACACGAGCTTAAATTATATGTCATAAAGCTCTTCAAATTTGAGTTAAATATTTAAGTTGAAATGTTCTTTAAAACACGAGCTTAAACTGTATGTCACAAAGCTCTTCAAATTAGAGTTAAATATATAAGTTAAAATGCTCCTTAAGGTACTAGCCTAAACTGCATGTCACTCTTGGTCCGCAAGAGTATAAACTGTGTACGACACACAAAATAACACTCTCCCAGAACTACGTTGTGACTTGATCCTCTTCACTGAGGTACGTAGGCGCTTAGAATATATCCTAAGTTCAGTTGCATGAGTGTAAAAAAAAACACATGTTCCCACTTGATCTGTCACATGAAAGTTAAAGCTATGAGTAATCTTTTATCAAACTTCAAACTTGCACCAAATGGTGGTGACTCAATGAATGCAAACCCCTATGAATACAAATTGTTTCAAGAAGAAGTCTTCAAAATCTCCAAGTATGCAAGTTGAAGTCTTTAAATTCTTCAAGTATGCAAGTTGAAGTCTTCAAATTCTTCAAGCCTAGTCTTTGAAAGATAAAATATCTTGACAAGACTTGAAGAAGGGGGCATTTGTAGTCATTTAAAATTTATTAAATATAAATTTATAAAATGATTCAGATTATATTAAATTCATGAATATATTAGTCCAAATAAATATTATGGATCAATATAATTGAGTTAATTATTTAAATATAATAAATCTGAATTTAATTAAAGCCCGCTCCATAAAGCCCATATGCCATGTCACTTAAATCTGATTGGCCGAAGGGAATCCTATTCCAATCACAACTCCTCTATTTTAAAACTATAAATAGGGGTCTTCATAATTCAGAAAAAGAACTAAGAATTCTAACAAGAAGCTAGAGAAAGCTCGTGGATCAAAAGCCGCAGATTTCTCTACAAGTTCAAGAGTTCAAGAATGGAAGCGTTTAAGTTTCAAGAACGATCAAGATCAAGACCGCCAGATTCAAGATCAAGCTTGAAGCCCTTGGATTCAACTAGAAGTCCAGATCAAGATAAAGTTCAAGTTCAAGAACTATCAAGATCAAGACCGTTAGATTCAAGATAAAGCTCGAAGCCCTTGGATTCAACTAGAAGTCAAGATCAAGATAAAGTTCAAGTTCAAGAACGATCAAGATCAAGACCACCGGATTCAAGATCAAGCTCGAAGCCCTTGAATTCAACTAGAAGTCAAGATCAAGATAAAGTTCAAGTTCAAGAACGATCAAGATCAAGACCGTCGGATTCAAGATCAAGCTCGAAGCCATTTGATTCAACTAGAAGTCAAGATCAAGATAAAGTTCAAGTTCAAGAACGATCAAGATCAAAACCGCCAGATTCAAGATCAAGCTCGAAGCCCTTGGATTCAACTAGAAGTCAAGATCAAGAGAAAGTTCATGTTCAAGAACGATCAAGATCAAGACCGCCGGATTCAAGATCAAGCTCGAAGCCTTTGGATTCAACTAGAAGTCAAGATCAAGATAAAGTTCAAGATCAAGCTCGAAGCCCTTGAATTCAACTAGAAGTCAAGATCAAGATAAAGTTCAAGTTCAAGAACGATCAAGATCAAGACCGCCGTATTCAAGATCAAGCTCGAAGCCCTTGGATTCAACTATAGAAGTCATGATCAAGATAATGTTCAAGATCAAGAACGATCAAGATCAAGACCACCGGATTCAAGATCAAGCTCAAAGCCCTTGAATTCAACTAGAAGTCAACATCAAGATAAAGTTCAAGTTCAAGTTCGTTGAAGATTCAAGAACAAGCTCCAAAGCCCTTGGATCCAAGATCAAGCTCAAAAGCCCTTAAATTTATATTTGAAAAGACGAATTTAGAGAAATCATAGAGATTGTAACACTCGCACTTTAAATCAATAAAACGATTGTTGCGATACTTTTCCGTTCTTGATTATTGTTTTCTCGACGCGAATTTTATTGTCTATAGTTTGATTATATAATATTTCTTTCAAGTGATATTATTGACGGAAGTCTTGAACACAAAAATTAAAAAGAAAAAAGTCTGTCAAAACTTATGACTTAAAATATATCATAAAATTTTCTTAGTTATAAAATTAAATATAATAATTACTTGTAAAATGAGATTCAATGTCAAATTATTTTTTATATATAAAACTGTCATTCTCTTTTGAACGGGCCAAAATAAAAAAATTATTGCATAAAAATGAAGTAGAAGGAATAATTAGATTCTTGTACTATCCGTATAATTGTTTTGAATTTTTGATAGTTATTAGTTATATTTTTTTTTTCTTCACTTGGTGAGGTAAGCTGCTTACCATCCTTAATAATTATTTTGTAAGTTAAAATATTCAACTACATATAATTAAAACGAGTGAAGATTTTTTAGATGTGCACTATCAAACCTCTTTTATACTCACAGCATGCGTAAATTAAATTTGTGAGGAAATTGCCATTCTTGTACGTCATCAACAGAACTCTTCACTAAGAAAATAAAAAGAAACATATCTGAATCAGAATTCAGAAAAAAAGAAAGATGTAACAGAATTAAATAAAGGATATAAATAAAAGTAACAAATAAAATAAGTAAATAAATGCTTTGGTGGATGGTGGCATCACGTGACACCATGAGAGGTAATCAAGATTTATTATTTTTATTTTATGGTTGGAGGAGTGGGAGAAAAGGAAGTGGAGTGAAAGCTGCATCCACTAGGATGAATTAGAGACCACTTGACATTACTGTAAAAAAATATTTATTTTTAGAAGTATCTTATCAAAATAGTTTTTGAAAAAAAGTTGATTTGTATTTAACTAATTCATTTGAAAAATATTTCTGATAAACAAATTATGTTTGGCCAATTTTTTGAATGTTGTAATCTTAAACATATCATGTAAAATGTTAATGTTGAAATTAAAGAATTGCTAAATATAAAGAGTGCTATTTTTAAAACATCTTAGAAAAATAATATGCCAGAGTATATATCACTATATAAAAAATATTCTTTAACAGTAATTAATTAACGTCAATAGTTTAATTGTTGCTAAAAATATTTTTTTAGAGGACATTTAACACTTTTTGCAAATGTCCCTAAAACTTATAGTGACATTGAATCCAATGACAATTTACTAATATCGATAAAAACTTTAGCACTATTTGTTAAAGTGCATATTTATTGCCGCTAAAAGCCGTCTTTATTATAGTGTATGTCATATTGGGCGAAGTGTTTGCCAATATGTGGATGAAAACATAAAACATGTGGATATTGAGATGAATGTGTTGACATACTAGGAGAGATAAGATAAGACAGGAATATTTAGGATAAGGTGAGAGTGACTTTCGTGGTAGACAAGATGAGAAAAGTGAGACTGAGATGGTTTATGCATGTGAAGAGAGGAGATGCACATATGCCCCAATAAGAAGGTGTGAGAGGTTTGACTATAGTCGGTATGGGACATGGGGTGAGATAAAAATTGACCGAAAAAGTATTTCGGAAAGGTGATTATACATATTGCACACCTACAACTTATTGAGTGGATTATTCTGGATAGGAGGGTAAGGAGGATGAGATTTAGGATAGAAAATTAGTAAATATTTGAGTATTGTCTAATTTAGAATTAGATATATATATATATATATATATATATATATATATATATATATATTTAATTATCTGATATCTAGCAAATATTCATGAAATAATTGAAGTATCACACCCAGGAAACTAACATTTGCTAAGGAAGGAAAGAAAAGTGGGAGAGTCACAACTCACAACTCACAAGGATAGTTTTGATTGCCTTGTTTCAAGCAAGGTGCCTTTGATCGAACTCAATAACTTAACGACACATTGCTTTCGATGTGTCAACTACTTGTAGATGATAACATTTTTGAATGAGAAGTCTCATTTTACGTCATAAATATAAAAAAGTGTTTCTTCAAATGAACGTAAATATAAAAACAAAAAAATATTGAGTGAGTGATTTATATTATCCTAGATCTGAAAACATTGAAGAGAGAGTGTACTAGTTGTCTCTGTCAACTCTTGTATGTTTAAAAGTAATAAATAATGTTGCGTTCAAAGCTGCTGGCTGACACAACCCACCCACTAGTGTCATTGTCCTCTGGATCATTAGATAACACACTACAAATTATTAAGATAAAATAACTAAACAATGTCTCTCTCAGTTTGAGTATATAGGAGTATGTTTTTTTTCATGATTTCCTAATTCTATGGGAAATAACAAAAAAGGATCATCTTCTTCTTGGTTGAGTGCTGTTAAGAGAGCTTTTAGATCGAAGAAACAAATTAATGAAGAAGAAAAGGCACTAGCTAATTATAATTAATAAATACCCTTTTTTCAGTTTAATTAGACGATCCATCTTTTTACTAACTAATCCATCTTCTTGTGTGTTTTCAGAAGAAGGAAAATCAAAGGTGGCTTTTCAGGAAGCAGCATACTACTAATCATGCCATTGCTGTAGCTGTGGCCACAGCTCTACAGGTGCCTCCACTGCCTCTGCATCAGGCTGCCACTATTATTCAAACAGCTTTCAGGGGATATTTGGTGAGTCATATTATTAAATAAATTTTGGGTTGATACAATTCTTTAGACGACACATTTGTGAATTGATTGAATAAATTTGCTTCTTTTGAGCCAAGTGTGTATGACAAACAAACTCCTACATCCAACACTCACCAAGACTCCACTAATGCGTTGACTGAATTGCTAATTTGTTGTGAATTTTCAAGGCAAGAAGGGCTCTAAAAGCACTAAAAGGTCTAGTGAAATTGCAAGCTTTAGTGAGAGGTCACAATGTTAGGAAACAAGCCAAGATGACTCTCAAATGCATGCAAGCTCTTGTTAGAGTTCAAGCGCGGGTATTGGACCAGCGATTTAGGCAATCGGAGCAAGGAAGTAGAAAATCAACATTTAGTGACACCAGTAGCATGCACTATCTTCAACATAGAAAATCAATGGTAACTTCATTTCTCATTTATTTACTTTCCTATCCAGGCAACATAGTGTAGTAGGAGTTCATTATTTTATGGTGGGCTAAGTAATTTTGGTTTTGGAAAGGAAAATGTCCTTTTCATTGGTTTTAGATTCAAAACAAAAAATAATTAGTTGTATCCAAATTCTTTGGTTTTAGTTTTTGAAAATGTCTTTCAAAATCCGCCTTTGGTGGTTTTTGGAGTTGATTTCCGAGATTTATTTGTAAAATTAAAGGACTGGTTTTGGACCGTGCATTGCTTCTGGAGTTGTTTTAATTAGCACCAAATAGGCATTGTGATAGGTGTGCTTAGGGGATTAGTTGTATAGTCAAATCTCTACAACAACGTCATTTGTTTGAATTATTTTTGGTTGTTATAGCAAAATGCATATTAGTATCTAACATAACATTAAAATCCATTTCAAAGAGAACTTGGACGTCACAGTGAAATGTTGTTATAGAGAGGTCTAACTGTAGTACCAAACGAGCATTGATTATCTAGTATATTTTTCGTTGGAATTTGTATATACCAGTCAAGAGACGGAAGCACTATTCCTGATGATTGGGATGAAATGCCTCATACTATTGAAGAGGTAAAAGCAATGCTGCAAAAGAGAAAAGAAGCTGCTTTGAAATGCCAAAGGACCGCCTTTTCTCAACAGGTTTCTCTATTTCCATCTTGTGATGACTTTGTTGGTGTAAGTAAGTTTTGCCAACCCTTTCTTTTCTTATGCATGGCATGACATGACAGACGAAGAGAAGTGGCAGAAATTCCTCGATAGGAAGTGATGCGGATTTTGGAGAAAAACATCAAAGGATGGAGCAGTACTGGACGGCTGCAAAATCATGGGACAGTAGTAGAGGCAGAGCATCAACTGATCCTGTTAAAACTGTCGAAATGGATACCTCACAACCTTATTCATATTTACCTCCTAATTTAAGAAGATTAGACGAACGACAACATCAACACCAACGACCAAGTTCACCCCTTCATACAACTCACCAAAATCTATCTTTTCAATTCCCCGTTACACCTTCTCCATCCAAATCAAGACCTATTCAAGTCCGCTCTGCTAGTCCACGATGTCCAAGAGACGAAAAAGCTCAAACTCCAAGCCTGAGGCCTAATAATAACTACTCCTCACACCAACGTAATAGACTAACTTCTAGTGCTGCAGCAATTCCTAACTACAGGGCTGCTACCGAGTCTGCTTTGGCAAGAATTCGTTCACAAAGTGCCCCACGACAGAGACCATCGACTCCAGAGAGGGATCGAGCTGGATCAGCTAAGAAACGACTTTCTTTCCCTGTCCCTGACCGTTATGGCAATGTCCCGTCAGGCTATGGACATAGTCTTAGGAGTCCAAGCTTTAAGAGCCTTAGTGGAGTACATTTCGGATATGAACAACAGTCTAACTATTCTTCGTGTTACACAGAGAGTCTTGGTGGCGAGATCTCTCCATCCTCAACTAGCGATTTGCGAAGGTATTTAAGATGACCAAAGGGCAAAAATAAGGTGATCAATAATGGACATGCTGCTAATGCATATTGTAACTGTAGTGCCTTTTTCTTGTTTGTGATTTTTTTAGCTTTGTTTGGAGTGCTATTTTTTAAATCCCTTGCTCCTTGAGATTTCCTCCTAACTTGTAATGTATTTGAACCCATTGATGTGTTAGTCAAACATATTGTAACTAGTTCTGCAAGCATTATTTAGTAAAATAACACCTACGGATTTTAATAACTCAGTTGGTTAACAATTTGAATTTTCACCAATAATATTCAGTTGATTGACTATCTGAATTTTCATGTTGGTGTTAGATTCAATTTCCCCTTAATGTTATAGTGCTAACTTTGATGTGATCACTACTTACATGTGTTTATTCATACTACTTAGTAGAGTAGTATAGCTACATTGAATAAAGCTATAATACATTTTCGTTTGTTGGCACATCTAACTTTTCCTCTAATAAATGCTCTGCGCCTCAATCTATGACATTTTTTTTTTTAAGTATTTCCTTCGTCCACTTTTAATTGTCATGGTTTTCTTTTTTAGAGTCAAATGATAAGTACTTTGACTAACATTTTACAATGTATTTTTTCATCATATTGATATACAAAAAATTGCAATTTATAGTACTTTTCGTATAGTTTTTGAATATTTATTTATTTTTTTAAATATCGAATTAATGTAATCTAATTTCACTTTGAAAATTAGTCAAATTGACTTTCGAAAAGCGCAACATGACAATTAAATATGGACAAAGGGAGTAATAACTTAATTATAACTTTCTTATTGATGAAATAATTTATAGTCATATAATTATTATAATTTGTTTTTAGATAATAAATTTAATTAAACTTTTTCATCTCGTTTATTTTGTGAAAATTTAAACTATATACATCGATAATAATATTGTTTTTAAGACTATCAGCAAGTGAAAATGGTCATATTTCGTATGGATCGATATGGTGAATGTGTCAAGTAATTTTGGATAGTTACAAGAAAAGAATAGTTGGTTTTACGTGATAACTTTTTTTTTTATCACTATAGTATAAATTATTAAGATTAAGTTAATTAAATGCCATTTGTTAGTCATCACTCAATTGGTTTGTGGCTGCTGAAGCATCTAGCTCATTGCCAGCTGTAAGTCAGTTACTAGTTAGATACTTTGTTTTCTGCTTGTATAAATAAAAAATACACACTTGTAACAAAATCCATTTAATGATTTCCCCCCAAATAGATCTCGAAAAAAAACCCATGATCAATTTTTTTTTGCGTCAAATGGATATCCGAGGCAAAAGTTACGATCGTTTGAAGTTTCACCAAATTATAGATTGAAACTTGAAAAAGTAGTTGTAAATTGGTGAAACTTCAAACGGTCATAACTTTGGCCTCGGATGTCATTTTCAGGCGATTTTTTTTTTGAATTTGGATTTTTTTTCAAGATCTATGCGGCCAAATGGCCAAAGGCGGTTGGACCGAGCCGATTTTTTGAAACACAGCTTTTAACCCATCCAATTTTGAATTTCCCCCAATTTTGTAGAAAATTGTAATTCTTTTTTGCTAAGAATCTGATAAAACAAAATTGATATTTGAGTTAAAAATACCTTGGTAATGTATATGTGAATGTCAATTTTACATAAGGATTTTTGTTCCTTTATACAAAAAGATTTGATGAATCAAAATTGATTTTGAGTTCGAAATACCTTTTTAGAAAGCTCTTTGGGGCTCGTTTGAACTTGAAAATAAGCCGGTTTGCCCGTCGGGACCAGCTGGTTCCATAGCTAAGGTCTTAACGGACGTCCATGAAAAATTTCGGCAAAAATCACGTCGGAATTCCGGATCACCAAAAATCCATGGACTATGGCACACGAAAATCAGCAAAATGGGGGGTTTACCGTCTCTGGGGCTCGTTTGACCTTGAAAATGGGCCAGTTTGCCCGTCTGGACCAACTGGCTCCATAGCGTAGGTCTTAACGGACGTCCATGAAAAATTTCGGCAAAAATAACGTCGGAATTCCTGATCACCAAAAATCCATGGAATATAGCACACGAAAATCAGCAAAATTGGGGGTTTACTTGCTCTGGGGCTCGTTTGACTTTGAAAATGGGCCGATTTGCCCGTCGGGACCAATTGGCTCCATAGCTAAGGTCTTAACGGACGTCCATGAAAAATGTCGGCAAAATGGATGAATAAGCTAACATACCTTGATTATGAAGCCCTACCAAGCTTGTAACAATTAAGGAATTTGACCTAGCTTTCTTCTCTTCTTCTTCTTCTTCTTCTTCTTCTTCTTCACTTTCTAGAGATAGAATTTCTTGGAGGGAATTGGGTTCTTTTGGGTGAATTGAAATAATGATTTGGAATCACTTAATTAAGGGTCTAATAGCTTTATATAGGTGATTTAATTACTAATAAAACGACACCACTTAACCCCTAATTAATTCTAGAACCTTCCCTTAACGCCCTCACTTAACCGACCTAAGGACTACACTGCCCATCCCACGAGACCCCGTCCCACGGGCCGTGCATGGAACCACGGGCCGTGCTGGTCCTTCGTGGGTGGTGGTCTTCAACCTACTTTGGGTGTCTGTTCCCACGACCCCTTCCCACGGGGCGTGGGTCCACCTACTGGGCGTGAGTCCTATCCGTAGGTGGCCTATTTTTGGGTAGATTCTAGGGACTGTTTTGGGTCCCCCTCAAGGACCCTTGGTTGGTCCTTGGGGGGTCATACCTTGACGCCCTAGCCCTAAAACCTTCATTCTAAGTACGGAAATTCGAATCTGCGACTCTAACCCTCACATCAGACTCTAGAACTCTCACGTAAAGCTATAGTTTAGCCTACTAGTTTTTCGGGTGTTACAATATCTCCCCCTTGGAAACATTCATCCTCGAATGGCGATTCTAAGCACCTCTTGAAGGAAACGACTCTAGACTAGCAGCCCATCATGCATGCAACACATCTAAATGCACATAAACAATGGAGGAAAACTTCAACTCAAGCTAAATATACTCAATGCAACACAAGAAAGTAGGAACTACATCTAACAACCCTTAATGCAAGAAATTCTCATAACTAGTTATGTACAAGGAGGAACTACCATCTCCTAGCCATAACATGCTCAACATACACTCATGGAGCCTATATGAAATTTACTCTCAAAATCATTCATTCATGGAGGAATCTCTCAACTCCGCACTAAGGAATGCTCAAATAATCATTTCATGAAGTCAAATAGGCAACTCATACTCAATGCACTACAACATTAGGAAATAAATCATGTAAACTCATTTTCTTTTAAATCACAAGCTTTCATGAACATGCATCATATAAGGAAATCATGGCAACACATAAACACACATGACCCCACACATAATACAAACCAAGAGGAACTTATCATCTTAAGAGTTCATATGGACCTACAAAATGGGGACTAAACTTCCCAACTTATTCCACCTTTCTAGGGTGAGAAACTCAAGTAAACCCAACTCCTAAGCATTAGGAACACTCAACGACGTTGCTAACCAAGCACATCTTCTCCCCCTTGGGAGCAAGCCTAAACAAACTTTCTAAGCACCATTCATTTCAATTTAACTAAGGTCGGATTAAGTCATCACTAAGCCTTCACATTCATCACACATGGTGATTCTAAACTATGGTGTACTATACTACTACCCTTCCTTTTATAGGAGTCTACTAATTACCATATCTAGGTATTATCTAGACACTCTACTCCTAATGACCATACTTAAGATCTATCTTAACAAGGTAACTAACTCCTTGAAGTTGGTCAACACCTAAACTTATCTCCCTCACCTTAGCTAGGTGGTACATGCAACCCTCAAAGTCAACCTTAAGACAAAACATACTCCAGACATATGGCATAGACTTTCCCCCCCTTCCACTCACGGATAGGCTCATTCGGGGAACTAACAATTTTTACTATACGGGTTCTACAATCACATAGGAGCATAACAATAATACTACCAATCCATCCTAAGGATGACATCTAAATCTAGCATATCAAGTCCTATCTAGTCACATAGCCACAATTGGCATCACAACCAACATTTTCTCCCTCGCTCCTTGTAGCATGAGCCCTTCGAGTAGTCATATCTTGAAGACCATCGGATACGGAGAAAGACATTATAGAGTTAAACTCTATGGCACGACTAGAGAATGAAGAAGTGAGATTTCCTAATCATCTAATAGCTTCCTATTCATAAATGTGGCGCGCTTCACACTTATGAACAAGACTCTACTAGACGTGGTTTTGAGACAATCCTAGAATCATTCTAAACCTTGTGCTCTGATTACCAAGTTTGTCATGACCCAGGGGTACACCCTAGATGTAACATGGCGTATTAGACCCCGAAAGGCCTAACACAAGCCACTTAGCATATCATAACATAAAGTACATAGAAATGATGCGGAAATTTTAAAACATTTTTCATAACAATCGAAGTCTCATAAAACGTAGCGGAAATCTTTAACACTTTTTCTCAAATCATCTAAAACAACTTTCAATAACTCTTGGGACACAACCCATACAACAGTCTAAAACATAAAAGAAAAGACATAAAGGAAATGATGGCTTTATCCTCGATGCTATGAGGACTCACCAATCTTCAACTCTTTGCTCCTACTAAGAACCTAGCCTCAAAGATGAAACTCAAGATCGTCGGACCCTACATTTGATAAGAATGTAGGCAAGAGTATGCGTTAGTACAAAATGTACTAAATATGTTAGTTAGCATGACATTATAGGAGCATAACAAAAGTGTTAGCCAACATAATACATAAGTCATAAGCATAAGAGATAATAACATAGTCATAGAACAATCTCCAACATAGACATAATATAAGCATTTGTCATCATAAGGCATGGTCCATATACATAGTCAATACTTAGACCTTCATATCATAAGAGAACCTCTTCATAAGTAACCTCCAAGTACACTTGTGCAATGCATGAATAAGACCCCATAATCCCATTCACGCTAAGTATCCCCTTTGGCCATCATAATCATACTTACCATCTTATGGTCTCATCTTTAGCTTAAACATCATAGACAAGGGAATCTATCACCTTTAGTCAACATAGCAAGGAAGACAACTATATCAATAATCCAAGCTAAACATACATCATATATGAAAACACTTCATAATTAGCTTCAAGTCATACTTGTGCAATGTATGGATAAGACCCCATAATCCTACCCATACTAAGTAACACTTTAGGCTTTCATGCATATTGATCATCTCTTTGATCTCATACTTAGCTCATCATGAAGGACAAGGGGAATCACCTCTAGTCATACATATCATGGAATCATAAAGACAAGGGGAATCACCTCTAGTCATACATATCATGGAATCATAAAGACAAGGGGAATCACCTCTAGTCATACATATCATGGAATCGTAGGTATTCCCCTCCATGTTCATTTTAATGAGATATAGTTATTCGCCTCCATATCCATTTTAGGGTGTAATGTAGGTATTTTTCCCCACATCACCACATAAGGATCATAGGTAATCGCCTCCATGATCAACATAAAGGCTAATGAGTAATCAACGCTTGCTTTGGGAGTCATACATACATAAGGGTAATCACCTCACACTCCCCATATCATGACATGGGTAATCACCTCATGTTTAACTAATTAGTAATAAGGGAGCTCACCTCACATTCCTATCATATAAAGGTCTTTGGGGGACTCACCACAACCTCATCACTTTTCATGGCCCTTGGACTTAGATTCATTTTAGGTGAGAATAGCCTTTCAACCTAGAATCATTCTATGTGAAAGAACATTTCATATCATATCATATTCATGCATGAGTGTGTATGTGAGAATGTCCTTTCAACAACACAACTACATATCATGATCATAGATACTTCACTCACAAAGTGTTCATAAACATATTCATAGATTCATAGAAACATGCATAATATCATATCTTGCCCTCTTAAGGGTCAAGGTTCATATCAAATCAATACATCTAGAATTACTACATTAGACATGGATTCCATCATAACTCAATCCTACCATCTATTATTCATAAGGTGGATTAGGTAGGTAAGGATCTTTCATCTCAATTCTATTCATTAGCGTTTCACCTATAGATTTTACTCTCAAAGCCCTAGTGATCATTATTCATGACTACAAGCCTTACTATCAAAGCTTTACTTCTTACAATCAACATTCATATCTAGGTCACAAGGTATTATAGTCACAAGCTTCATTCTTAAGCAATTCTAACCATATTTCATCATAAAAGCTCAATCTCAATCATTACTAGTCATGATCCATCACATTGTAACATTCCAGAAAACTAGTAGACCAAGCTAGAGCCTAACGGAAAACTAGTAGACCAAGCTAGAGCCTAACGTAAAACGTCCATGAAAAATTTCAGCAAAAATAACGTCGGAATTTTGTATCACCAAAAATCCATGGACTATAGCACACGAAAATTGGTAAAATGTGGTGTTTTCCTGCTCTGGGGCTCGTTTCATCTTGAAAATGGGCCGGTTTGGCCGTGGGGACCAAACGGCTCCATAGCAAAGGTCTTAACGGGCGTCCATGAAAATTTTCAGCAAAAATGACGTTGGAATTCCAGATCACCAAAAATCCATGGACTATAGCAAACGAAAATCAGCAATATGGGGGGTTTGCCTGCTCTGGGGCTCGTTTGACCTTGAAAATGGGCCGGTTTGGCCATGGGGACCAATCGACTCCATAGCTAACGTAGTAACGGGCGTCCATGAAAAATTTCGGCAAAAATGACGTCGGAATTCTGGATCACCAAAAATCCATGGTCTATACGAAAATCGGCAAAATGGGGGGTTTGCCTGCTCTGGGATCGTTTCACCTTTAAATTAGGCCGGTTTGGCCGTGGGGACCAACCGGTTCCATAGCTAAGGTCTTAACAAACGTCCATGAAAAATTTCGGCAAAATTGACGTCGGAATTACGGATCACCAAAAATCCATGGACTATAGCACACGAAAATTGGCAAAATGGGGAGTTTGCCTGCTCTGGGGCTCGTTTCACCTTGAAAATGGGCCGGTTTGGCCGTCGGAACCAACAGGCTCCATAGCTAAGGTCTTAACGGACGTCCAAGA